>JAQIXU010001528.1:0-16801 GCA_034701245.1 Strigamia transsilvanica | reverse complement strand
GTATTGATTGTTTGGGCGCAAAAAATAAAGTTTGGGCATAAATAAAATATAAATTTTAAAAGACAATAAATAAAAAATCACAAAAGGAAAGCATGGAAGAATGAAGAAATTGATCGAATTAAAGGGGCCGTTCACCAATTTGGGTACAGAATGGGGTAACCCAAGTATTTGTCAATATAAAATACATTTTACGTGTTTTATTCTGGATTACAATTTGAGTTGAATTTTTAGGTTAGTGTACAATTTGGCATCAATGTATACTACCAAAAAGACCGAATATTGAATATTTGGTGAGGTATTCGGTCAAATGCAATTAATACAGTGAAAATTTCTAGTATTTTCTCTAAAAAAAAAGGCAAAAGTTTACATTGAAAAGTGCAAATCATTTTAATTTCTTCATTATTACGTATTCGGTCGTATAAGCGAATACAAACCGAATATTCGGTGCAATTTTCTTTTTAACTTTAAATTTAAAGCTTCCTTTTAGTGATTTAAACTCGAAGACGTACCACGTTTTAGGCAAACCCAAGTGGGAAAATTTCCAGACTTAAAAATCAATAAAACATTGATGACATTACACGACAAGATATTAACGGAAGATCGATAAATTTACACGCCATTCCTTGCCCTTTTCCTCCGTCCTCCCACACCGTACAAATTAAATACAAAATTCAAATTAGCTAATTAATTATTCATTTGCAATTAGAAAATTCTGAATTAAAATTCCGACTTTATATAATCCCATATATATTTTTGCTGATTAAATTCGAAATGTATTTGCGAAATCTGAAATAATAATGACAAAACCAGAAACAAATCTTTTGATGCAACGAACCGACATTGCTCATCGATTCGTCACTTTATAATTCACCGATTGCATATATCTGTGCAACATTTCGCCCTTCTTACATCGCCATTCAACAAGCTTATCGCATAAAGCTCGATGCGTATGAACGTCGCACGAGTATTTTCCACGGTGGCTCAGTAAAGTGAAAAACTTTTATGTTACTATACCACATCCTTCTCCCTCGCGGGTGAGGTAATCGGGAAAAAGCGTGTGAAACGTCAAGTCATTGTGCTGACAAAATGACGAGGGTGGGAGCGGAAAGTTTCTTGCACCATGTGTGCCCTCAAGCGTTAGCGCGGATTGGCGGCGAACGCTCAAAAGAGTACTTTGCCACTGTATTCGAAAATTGAGATATTAAAATAATCAAAGTCCTTGATAGACCTTTCACGTTTCCAGCCAAGACTCATTTACTTCACACGCACTAAACCCGCCTCCCATCCTCAAACTCATCACACATTTTTTCCTCCTCCTCCTCTTCTCCCATCTTCTTTTTTCGATGATAAAATGCAGGGTCGAAATCGCGAGGATTTACTTTTTTTTTTCTCCTTATTCTTCTCGTTTGTAAACAAATAAATTTATTTATGTCAGGAAAATATATTTTACGGTATATTTTTAGATTTGTCTAAATAATACGTTCCAAAATATATCACTTTTTGCGGAATTCAATTATATTATTCAATGCATTTAATAATACAGTCGAAACTCGTTATAACGAATTTTTGCTATTACAATTTTTTTTAAATGACTTCGTTGGTTCGCCATGTTAAAAAATTTTGCTATAACGAATTTTAATATATCAAATTATTCGTTATAACGAACCCATTTTCAGAAACACTCTTGAACTCACAAGCCCTTGCTATAACGAATTTCGAAAATTGATTATTTGACTCACAACTGATGTCCTTATTTAGAAACCAAGAGTACAACAATATTTATTGGGGAAATTTTCCATTCTAAATTGGCTGCTAAATAAACGTTTGCAGCAACAAGAAAAGCAAAGAATCACTTGTTTACAGGCAATGTACCAGCAGATATGAATTTTTAAATTAATAACACTGAAAATTTTATTTTAAAAAATATTGTCATAACTTTAAATCAAACAAAGATCACCATGTATAGGAATAAATATTGTTTCTCATGTCAACTAAATTTTTTCAGCTATAAAGTGCATTTTGTTATATTTTGTTATAACAAACTTTCGTTATATCAAACCAATTTCCCGGGTTCCGAGCGATTCGTTATAACGAGTTTCGACTGTACAATTTAGTAAGTGTATTTTGACAAATAATAATACAGTGGAATGCATTTGATGATACATTTTACAAAATGTATTATCATTTGCGTGTAAAAATATAGTACAAAGTGTATTCCTAAGTACATTGTCAACCTTGATACATCTTTAATACATTAGAACATATTGCATTATATCTCCGAACCATATGGGAATTTAATTTTCAAGTTTGAATATGAAATTTGTTTGTGAGAATGAACGTGCGAATTCCAAAAGCAATTTTTCTACATTTCCTCTCCCCACGACAAAACAAGGTATAATTCTCATAACAGCAATGAATTTAAATTAAAACCACTACAGTATAAGACAATTATTTGTATTTAGTTTTGTTTTTTTGTTTGATAATGAAGAAAGGAAATGAAAAGTGCTGAGACAGTGGGTAAAGACTATGCGAAAAATGCAGCGTACAACAAGTTATTAGTATTGAAGAGAACTAGCAGCTGCACTGGGAATTTGCCAGAAGTCATAATGGGCGCCATAATGAGCTCATTGAAGAGCACACACATACAATCACAACATCCGATAATGTGTCAAGCAATGGTATTGATAACAGTCGACAAGGGCACCATTTCTATTATGCAACGTGCTGACGATCGACCTAAGGCAGCTCTTGCTTCCTAAATGGACGATTCATCAGATGATTAAGTGAATGAAATGGGCATCTAAGATGTTGCCAGAAAACACTTTCATAAACACAAAGGCCTAAAGCAACGCGAGATAATCAGGTGCAGTTTGGAGTTGCGAAGATGTTGCAGGTCGTCATCTCACGGTCACAAGGGATAACGCCTGGAAGTTGCAACACTAATAACATGTTCCTATTCTGCTCGCCCCACAATGACCCGAGTCTATTAAGTATTGTTCATTGGCTTTATAATGGCGGACGAGGTTAATGAATGGACAAACCCCGTGTCTCATTACACTTTCTTGCGCACAAAAGATGCAAAAGATTGACGACTATTTCACTCCACTTTACAAGTGTTTGTGGAAAACGCCAAAAAGAGGAGAATTTATTTCCGTGGGTCCACTTTTACATAATGTAAACGCCGCTGCTTTAACCGGTAAATAAGATAAGTCGGAATCCATGAATATTAAATGTATGTTTTTAACGGCAAAGCTTTTACAGCGACTATTTTCGCTCTATGCTCTTGGGTGTGTGACAGGACGGCAGAAATGCAATTTTACTTTTGTTATCGTGCCACCAGAGTCTCACGTTCGCCTTGTTTGCCATCGTTCATTAGTGATAAGACGCTTATCGTCCCTTGCATTGTGCACTCATTTGGACCAGGATGAGATGGCGAAGCGAAGAGATGGGAGTTGGTTGGCGAAAAAAGGCAATGACAAAATCACCTTCACATGTCGTGTACGTTTCGCTGTGTGCTTCATTTCGTTTACTACTATCGGGTCAAATAATTAGGGCCAACCACATAGTCATGAGCTCAAACCACACGTCTAATAAAGACATCGCACGAGAGAGAGAGTGAGAGAGATATTCCCAGCTGAAATACAATCCTCTTTGTTCAGTAATGGGTTTCGTACTAAACGTGGCTTATTGTGGTGCGGATTAAGTTGCAAGTAAAAAAAAAATATAAGGGGGTTTACGAGTTTTTAATATTGGATGGAAAAGAAAGTGAGGTGGAAAAAAAAGTGTTTTTCTTCTCTCTCTCTCTTTCAATTTTCGCTCTTCTAAGCATGTGTCAGATCTGGTGAAGAGGAAATGAGGAAAGTGAGCCGCAAAAAGAGTGCACACATGCGGCGTGGAATAGGAAAATGATACTGGCCGAATGTTAAATTTTTCCCAACGAGTGAAAAGAAAATTTCCACATTTTTCCTGTCTAATGTCGTTTTTGTACACTGGATCAAGTGTTATGCGAATTTAAATTGCGAAAACTTATTCCAACTCATGAAATTTTATTGCGCTACTTCAACTGTTGATACGTATTGCACAATGTTGAAATTAGATTATTATTATTTTTATTATGCTTGCTACACTGTTTGAAAAATGTTTCCCTCTCTCTCTCTCTGCTTTTCATTTGGCTGCTTGCTCGATTTGCAATGCCTTTTCCTCGTTCTCTCATTTTCCTGCTTCGTGCACTCGACTCATTTTCTCAGGGGCACAAAGTGCGAATTATTGACGAAACAATTTGGCCGGCAAAACGACAAAGAACATTAAAAACATTGCGTGCACCCCAAGGTTGGCCGAGCTCTATCTGAATAAGAATGTTAATGTCTTCCGAAATAATACGCTGCGTGTTATTTTAATCGCAATGTGGACGACGTTGAATTAAACATTAAGTAATGCTACACCACCTGCAACGGTTTGGAGTTGGTTTCGAAAATAAACCCATTAACTTGTTGATAAAAACATGCAACGTGCCAACGATAAATAAAAGATTATTTTTCATCTTTTTCGAGCAATTTTTTGATTTTGATTATATTTTTAATTAATTAAATCCGTTGAGAAGGAAAAAAGAAATGCTAACTGGAGGAAAACAGGATCTAGTGCTTTATTTATATTGGATGGTCGGCGCATGCTCAGTGGGTGACTAATCAACACTAGAATAAAATCTCGTCGCATCACCATGGAGATACGGTTAAGCTCATAAAACACTTTGGTTGTCGACAAGTCAAGCGAAGTTACTTAATTGCCAAACCATGGTGATTCGATGGAGATTTGTATCCAGTTTTCTTGACTAACTAAACAAGTAAAAATAAAGCACAAAAAATGCATCGGACAATCACTCAACGTGAATAAAGAGTCAGTTGGAAAAGCAGCACTTGGTTTTCCCATAGGATGGCAATCGTTTTTCAAACGAATCGATGAGGATAAGAGTTTAAGACGAAGAAAGAGTAGTAAAAAAAAATATATGTACATAAAAAAAAAGCACGAGAAAGAAGAATCTTGCCACTGTACTGATGGAATCAGCATTACACGCTAAATTACCCAAAAAAAAGGAAAAAGGAAGTTTCTATGCGCAGTATCTCATTCATTCTGCATGAATGAGTTATAGCACGTAATATCATTGGTAATTAGGGCGTCTTTGATGTGAAATCAAGTGCGAAGACAAGGTTTTTAAAAAAAAATATCGGTTAATTATGGTTGAAATAAAGCAAAAAATTTTTTTCTACCAATCTACAAAATTGAATAATAAATATTTCATTGTTTTCTAAAACGTCAACAACATCAGTGACTTATTGTCATTCGTTGGATCAATTTTTCCAAATTGCAGCCAAACAGCTTAGAAAAAGAACGACAAACAAAAACAATTCCCACACGAGATTGTTTCGTCTAAAGGAAATTTTAATGTTTCTCGAAATTGATTTTTAACCGTTGCAATGTTCGATGAAAGCGGAAATTATTCATTTTTATTTCATTTCTGATAAGAAAAGAAATTGCCGTGCACAAAAAAAACGACTAGCGTCCATATTTGGCAGTTTAAAAGCCTTGTAAGACCTTTTGTTATGGTCTCCAGAAGGGTCTCTCTTTTTATGTCGGGATGCAAGACCCTTGGAACTCTACTTTAATCTGGCTCGAGGAGACGATCAGACACTTGAATACTTATCGCTGTCTCCTGGGGGACCAATAGGGGCGCAAAAGATTGCTCTGCAATTCGAAAACGCCCCCCGTACTTTGCTCATCAAACACTTGCACTACAGGGCAACGTCTTAGTCCATGGCTCGATGCCCATCAAAGCTGCGTTTTCATGGCCATGCACTGCTGTTTTATACATCAGCTTATCTTGTTTTATGGATTTACAAGGATATTTTTTTCTTAAATGTATATTTTATCAGCTGGTCCGCTAAATTCGCGCCGAAAAGCGGTTTTTCGCACTTGTAATTTCGTCGTAAGCTGCCTCGTTTTGCCGGCCATTACATTCGAGGTAAATAAACTTTTTTCATCACCTACTCAGCAGTTTTGAAACGGAAAGAGAGAGAAAAAAAGAGAAAGAACACTGTTAGCTCGGAGTAATCCCAGAAAATCCACAGCACATCTGTCAGCTTGAATCATGAGGAAGTGAACATTGTACAAAAGAAGCCTAGCACATCTCTTTCTCTTTTACAAACTGAGCCAATCAAAGGGGAGCGAGGATTGCCTTCTCTCTCATTGCACATTGAAAATGGTGGGAAGGAGCTCGTTCGATATCTGATTCAATTTGTAATCGTTCCTAGTCTTTTTGTGAAGCAGTCGGAGCATGTATTTTATGAATAAATCGATAGCATCTAGTTGAAAGGAGCTGCATTTAAAAACGTATTGTTAATCTTTGATTTTTGCATGATTTAATTCTAGAACAATCGCTGCTGCAACCTGCAACATTTCTAATTCCAATTCTGTTGTTGTTTATTTCTTTTGTTTAACGTTTGAAGACGATACTTGGGTATGCAATAATTAAATCTTAAGGCACGTTTACAATGCTGCAAACTTTCACATGTGAATTGTTCGCATGCGAAATTCACAGCATTGTAAACGCAGACGCAACAAAGTAGACTTCAAGTCTACTTTGAAATTTCGCATGCAAACTGTTGCGATTTAGGTTAGGTTAGGTTAGGTTAGGTTAGGTTAGGTTAGGGGGGGGGGGTTAGGGGGTTAGGTTTTGCGTGCAAATTGTTGCGTTCGCTTCATTGTAAACGTGTAAACACAGCATTGTAAACGTGCCTTAAGAGGACTGAAGTGAAAGCGTTGTGGCAACAAACATGATCACGTTAACTTACCAACACAACACCCAAAACGAGTTTTAGAATTTTGGAATGCACCTATTTATTTTGAAATCGAGCTCTTCCCCATTGGTTGAGAAGGATCACATGATCAGCTGTGTGTATCCTTGAGCTTGTGAGCTTGGGAGAAGCCAACTTAAGGTTACCGATATGCTGAGATTTCAATGTTGAATAAGTAAATGAATAATGTACAAGACCCAGATTTTATGATTGTGCAAATAAAGTCAGACATTTTCAGCAAAATATAGGAAACCGAAAAGAAAAAAAAGTTTTCCTATCCAAGAAGTGAGTTGCACCCAAAAAGGTATCCAGACGCCCTCTGAGGGTTGAAAAAAAAGTAAATGAAAGTGTCACACTTGCTTTAGCACTGAATGTTAGTTAGTAGCCAATGTTGCATCAACTGTTCCCTGGAGGTTTGCAGCGTCTTTTCTTTTATTCATGCCAGAACAACAGTGGCGCAATTTTCCCGAGTGCGCACGTCCGCCAATTTGGTCGTGTCAGTTGTCGGATTGAGGCTAGTTTGTTCCTAATAAAAAGTCGACTTGTTTTTATAAAGCAGCGCCGAGACTTAAACCTTATTCAAAACACAAAATACTCGCAAAACAACACAATTCCACTTCCCTTTCACTCCGAGCCAATTTTCCAAAAAATAAAAAACAAAAATAAAAACAACTTTTTACTTTGACTTTTCCAAACTCACCTAAATCAAATCTTTCCTAATAAAACGTGGATATATTTCGTTTCGTGTGACGTGCGGCGTAGAGAAAGGAAAGGCGAGTATCGTTTTGACAGTGCAATTCGCATGACCCCAAACAACAGTTTGCTTTTAGCTGGGTCGGTCAAGAGCCAGGCGAATGGAATAAGAGGAGCAACATGGAGATCACAGTCGGTGGAAATGTGTCACTGATCATTAGGATTACCCAGTCGCCCTTTAACCCCGCCAATGCGCTTGCGCGCCTTTCTAAAAGCATTGCAAATGACTCGTCTGACACAACCACAAGTACATATATTATACTTGACTAACGTCTGCTCGCTCCCCCTTCACTCCAAGCCCCCAAGACGAGCTCTTAAATGGATATTCTTCTCTTTTTTAAGACTTTTTTTTACTAAACCCAAACTTTTTCTTCTTTTGCCAAACTCAATCTTTGTATTGGCGCGTAAAACGGAAGTAAGTTTGTGCCGTTTGACCTAATGTATATGTTGCCTCGCTTTGGGAGGTCGAGTGACAATATACTCGTGGGTCTTAGGCGAGGTGGCAATTTCGAACTGCAGCTTGTTAGCAATTTTCTTTGGCTAGCCTTGCCTTTAGCTCCTCGTGGCTGTTTTTCTTTTTCTTTTTCTTTCCGGCAATACAAACTCCTACAGGAAATGGTTTCATTACTAGAAAATTCTTTTTTTTTTTTTCCCGCTTTTTTTTTTTTTCTTGGTGCAATTGGAAGTAAAAGTTAGAACGATGGGATTAAGAAGTTAATTGAGCGTTGGACGATTTTATTGCTGAACTTTTTTAATGTATATTTTGTAAATAGAATTTTTAATTTAAATTTTTTTTTTTTTGGGGGATTTTTCGAATCATGTAATTGCAAATTTCAGTTGCTCATTAACGAGGAAATGAAGAGCGCCGAGTTGAAGGTTTTAAGTATTGGGAGACACGGGGAACAGGTCATCTTTCTTTTCTGCTCGCGCAGTTTAAAATATGAAGGAGGAACGCACGAGGAGGTAATATTGAAACAATGCAAGCGGCTTCAGCCAAGTGTAAAGACGTAATGCTTTAAGTATATATAGCACACACCATTTACGCGAGCAATGTTTTGGAGGCCCTCCCTTGCCTCTCCTTTCCGCTCGGTGCCTCTAATGTGTTACCAGTGTCGCGAGTGATGAAAGGAAGGTGAACACTTGAATCACGTTGATAAATGACAATGAGAAAGAAAAGATGTGTATTGATAAAGCGAGATGGGTCAACAGTGAAATGAGGTGAGATTTGTGCAGAAGCGTGGATTGATTTGGAATGAGATTTGAAAAGCAAATATTCGTGGTTTGTGGGAGTGGTACGGTTGAGTTTATGATTCGAAGCTTAGATGTTTAGGAAAATATCTGCTTTAGTTTTGAAGTGAGTTTATTGTTTAAGGAAATCGTGTGGTTTTGTTATTTTGCACTGATATGTAGTGATGAAATCGGTCAGGTTTGCATGATGTTCACGTGTGATTTCGACAAAATTTTTATGAAAAATTTTCGAATTTTGACAAAATTTTATTAAAAATTTTCGAATTTTGGCAAAATTTCTTCAAAAATTATCGAATTTTGGCAAAATTTCATGAGAAATTCTCGAATTTTGGCAAAATTTCATGAGAAATTCTCGAATTTTGGCAAAATTTCATAAAAAATTATCGAATTTTGACAAAATTTTATCAAAAGATTTCAAATTTTGACAAAATCATATCAAAATGTATCAAATTTCGACAATATTTTATCAAAAATATCAAATCGTGAGAAAATTTCACCAAAAATCCTCACAACAAATTCTCGCAACAGATAACGTAACGACTAGTGTCATTTAATTTAATTTTGGATTTTTGCTGCTGTAAATCAAAAAGTTATTTAGAATAATCGAGTCAACAAAACTGTTTTGGCATCTATAATTAGTTTTATTTCAAACTTTTACATAAAAAAGTCCTCGTATATGGCTGAAACTCGATCTAAACTAAATCTGCACCACGAGCAAATGGATAAAAGAAAGCTGGATTTTTAGCGATTTTTCAGATCCGCCGTTCGCTAGATGAAGGCAAATCGGTTTACCATCCAATCCCATTCACGTGAAAAATAATCGTAAAAGATTTCCAAACAAATGCAGAAACTTATATTTAAACAACAATCTTTACACCACGGAACGAGTTTGTTGGCAGCCATTTTGGATTTCAGTCAAATCGACGATGTAATATGCAATTATTGGCTACAATTTTCACTAAAAAAATTTTTTTCAGTTTTTCCTAGAAATTATTTTCATCTTTTATTATCCCGACAGACTCAGATGTCCATCTGCACACCGCAAACAGTTTATCAGCAATTAAATTTTTCTGCGGAAATAATCTGCTAGTTTGCAATTGTGCCGAGTCATATTGTGTACACGGTCTGTCGAGTCTCTCTCTGCTTGTTTTGAGTTGTACGTGTCTCGAATTTGTCGCGACTAATACCCTGACCTTCTTCGCTCCGCCAAAGTGACCCCCTCTCTTAAGCTTGAAGAGGGTGTGATAGAAGTGGAATGTGGTAACATGTGATACCGCAATTGCAGAGGAGGTTGTAAGGGCATTACGCTCTTGGCATCCGCAATCGCGAGAAATAAGGAAAGAATATTCGCCAAGTGGATATGAACACTTAATGTTATCGCCCGTTGACGTCCTTACTTCCCTAATTGACTGACGCGACTGTTGATAGATTTATCGCAACGCAACTGCACGCGCGCCCTTTTAGAAATGTTTAAAATTCAATGTTACGCGTAAGTCATAATTGAAAAGTGTATCCCATTTTCTCGCTTGAACGAGACAAATTGCTATGAGAATTTAAAATGGCGTGAAGTTAAGCACGAGCGGCAAACAAGGAGCGGTATTGGTTCCATCTTTCAATATTCCATGGCCTGATGAACAGGCAATTGTGTGCCAAACACACACGAAGGCTAACACGAAGCAAATTAAATTTTATTGATTTCCAAATGGGTCCTTTGCTGTCTATTTTTTTTTTTTTCAATTTTTTTTTTCGTTTTTTTATTTGATAACAAAATAATAGGGAAATGCAGTGCAATGTCTATTTCAGTTCTATTAAACCTTATTAATCTGCCCATGTGAGGAAAACAAGTTAAGAAACAAACAATTCCATGCATTAAATATCACGCAATACAATAATTATGTCCTTACACAACACGTCTTTAACGCCATGAAATAATCTATATTTTATTGCGCTGAGAGTAATGTGGTGTGCCACTCCATTCTGCAACCAAGGATGTAGAAAATAAGGATGGGAAACATCGTGTTTCTACCACCAGGGTGCACCATCAGGTTTTGTGAACCGCCATCTTTTTCAAGCACAAAAACAACGGTTTATTCCAAATATATTGCAATTATATTACGATATATTATAATAGGCGCGTTTAATCTTAAGTTTATAAACGGATTATTCTGTTTAGTTCGTTCAATTACAAGGATTTGTTCTCCTTGTATCACAAACCTGACGTCACATAAACGATTACTTGGCAACGAGAAATTCCAGGTTTTTCGTTTGTTTAATCCGAGTTTTACATTTACTCGCGCCGCCATTTGCAATTTGGACTTAGATCGAGGGATTTTGCCAGTGGTTTTTGTGTGTTGTTGTCTCATGTTTCTCGTTTTTTCACGTTTCTTGTTTGTTTAAATTCTGTTTGTTACGACTCGTTCACAGTCATAAACAGTTTATTTCAGTTAGTTAAAATTCCGTTTTTAAACGGTTTTTTAACATTGAATGCACGTATTGTGTAAAATGTATCATCAAATGCATTCCACAATATTATAAAAATAAATCTCAATTTTTGTTATTCTTACAACAAAGAAAACACGAAAACACTTTTTTCTAAAAAAAAATAGTTGTCTACTTTCTCGTTGTTGTTGTACAACATCTTGCTTCGTTTGGTTGTGTGATTGCCAAGACGCACGAGATACATATGGTGCGTGAATCCCCATTGAATTCTTAGTACGCCTCAGTGGACACGTGTCATTTCGACTGATATTGATGACCTCAATACCACTTTCTTGATCAGAGTCCGGTTGGCCAATTGCTGGTTTCTTGATGCTCGTCGAAATCTCATCATATAAGCTCCCCTTCCCTCGGCTGCATCTGCTGCTCGATAAACTTGAGAACGGGGGCGGCTGCGTCTCGGGCGCCGTTTTGGCCACAACACACCCGTGAGAAAGAGAAAATTTATGTTAGTATTTTCCCTTGCCGGCCTAGATTTGAAGTCATCCGCATCCCGAAGATTGCTAGACCCAGAAAGGGGGGGAAAAGGCAAACACGACCAATGATATTCCTTTTTTTCTCCTCCTCTTCCTACTCGTATGTTGCCTCAAGTGACTGTCCCCCGCTCCACCAACCCTTTCATTCCTCATGCTAGATAAGGAGGGATTTATCTGCGTGCTGGAGCTGGCGACATGGCGCATTTATTAAAGTGAAGTGAGAGTACACAAGTCGATATTTCAAAAATAACAATTCAAATTTTTTTTTTTTTTTTTATGTTTATATATTTTTTTTCTGGTATGGGATGTGTAAAAAAAAAATAAATAAACTGCCCCGTCATGTTGGGTATCCAATGTATCGGGACATAAAAAGAAAAGTTCGATGTTTGTTTGCGCCATCGTGAGATGAGAGGAAATAAATGGATATAAATCTTGATGGAGTTGTAACGTGTTGTTTAATAGGCGTTCAGATATATTGCAAGCGTAATATCGAATATTTTACGAGTGATTTGTGTTGGTAAGAGCTTATCGCGGGGGTTTTATTAGTTTTTTTCTTTTTTGGGTAATATTTTCTAGTGTAAATAGTTTCTGTTTAACGGGAAAAAAATAAAACATGCTGGGATTTTTTTTTTGGTTTTTGTACTTGTATCGAGTAATTGATCGTTTGGACGGTAACGCGATAATGAATCAATTAAATCACCTTTGTAATTATGGGTATTTGAATGCGGCGGGATTAATTAATCATTAATCAACTGATACTTGCAATTGTAACATTCACAATATTGATTACCGTATGCAAATAGAATTTTTTTTTAAAACGTGGCTTGCAAGTTTTATAATAATTAATGAAATTGATGTGGTTTAATGAAGTCGTTTTGGGATAGTGATCACTGCGAAATTTATAAACCACTCTAGTGCAGCTGGATGACGGGACTTAGTGAAGGTAAAAAGTTATACACCGTAATGTGATAATGGAAAGAAAAAAAATGGAATTTTATCATGTATTTTTTAATACCTAACCAAGATGGCTTTAAAGCCGCAATGTTGAGATTCTGGATGGACAATTTGCGAAAAGAAAGAGGAATCTTTCCTTTTGTTACTTTCGAGACCGGAAGTGACGTCAAAAACGTCATTATTTCCGAAAGGAAAGTAGCCAAAGTTACTTTAGCCAAAAGTAGCAATCCGGTTACTTATCTTTCTTTCACTTTTTACTTTTGCGATCGGCGCATGCGCAATAGTCGGCCACACCAACAAAACGATTGACGTATCCAACAATCAAAACGATCAAAGTAAAACTTCAGTTTTAAGGGTTAAAATTTGTTTTACAGGCGAAAATGTCTGTTTTAAGGGTTAAAATTTGTTTTATTGGTGAAAACGTTCGTTTGAAGGGTTAAAATTTGTGTTTTACGGGTAAAAATCGATTAAATCTGCCATCATGTGATAGAAAACCAGACCAAAAGCATGATCTCTTGGTTTGTGAACAGATAACCGACCAGGCATTTTAAATGTTAGTTACTAAAAACCGGATTCGTGTGTACTAAAAACCGAATTTGTGTATACTTAAACCCGGATTTGTGCATGCGCACACGAAAGGAAAGAAACGACAAATAAGTGCGTTCATTCTTAAGTAATATTTCTTCCTTTTGCGAAAGTAACAAAAGGAAAGATTCTTCTTTCCTTTCGCAAATTGAACGCACCTAATCATTTATTTGTTTCATACAACACACAATTCCAACTTAATTTCATTTAATTTTCAATCCGGACAGAGAACTGTCCCGATTTCACCGAGTAGGCTTCACTGTGTTACACGTGCCATCCATCTCAGCAGTGAAGCCCACTTTTCCATTAAATACAAACGATAAATTTACGTTTAATTTTTTTTAATCTAATGGGAAACAACGAGCATGCGCACTGTGTTTTCAAGCTAATTAAATTAAATTGATGGTGCATTAACATAAGGATTAATTTCACGCAGCAATGTCTGAAAATATAAAGTTAGCACATCTTGTTATTAAAGTGGTGTTCTCGGTTGCGAGAAGCAGACGGTGCCCTTAAGAACACTGGTGAAAATAAGTTTAATGTACAAATGGTTAGAAGGAAAGAGAGAAAAAAAAAATTTAAAATGTGCTATTTGCCATGCAAAGGGGACCCTCGTAACATCATTTTTACATAAGGAACGGAAGAAATAAAAAGAGCGAGTCGAAAAAAGAGCTCCATGTGAACGTAAAAGAGTTGGGAAAAGAAGAAGAAACTAGTAAAGTGTTGCTCTCGGATGAGTGCTGAGTGTCGCAAGTGTATAAGATGGACTTTTGTCTCTATGGAGATTATCTGCAGCTTGTGCTTGTTATTATTCAGGTCACAAAGGCTTCTCTCATTTCTCCTGCTCTTATCCTACTTTCCATCGAGTTTGTAAGAAGGCTTTAAAATGCTGAGCAAAGTCATCACCTTACATATTATTGTAAGGTGGCAAGATATGTTAAGTAAACAGGAAATTTCTAACCCATATACGAATTTTATGCCGAAATTAATTTCCTGTTTTCTGAATTTCAAGCGGAAATGTTTTTTTTATCTTCCTTTCTTGTTTATGGTTTTGTGGTAATTTATTTTTTGTTTGTTTTTGGGAAAAATTAATTTTTAAATTTTTTTTAAAATTTTCTTAATGCAATTCGGCACTCGTTATTTTTATTTTATTTATTTTTTTTTAAAAAAAGTTTATTTTCTTTTTTCTTTTCCACGAAGCGGAATTGTGGTGACAAATGCATATTTATGGAGTAGAACTTGTACATTCGCTGTAATTTAATCGCTAGAATCCCTCGAGAATTTACACGCGCCGTTTCACTCGTAAACTTTTGACCACGTTGCATTGCGGGTGTATGGGCAATAAAGTAATTGCCGTCTTGTTGTTGGCCTAGTTATTATTTGTGGCTACACCAACTCTAACCCCTTTCCTTCCTTTATGTGCATTAAATAAAAGGTGAAGAGAAGCTTAAAGCGCGTTTAAAAATCGTATAAATTTGAAAACTTCTTTTCGACTCGAGTGCAATTCTCCAGCAACAACAATTTCTGCTTTATTCATTGAAGGAATTCCACAACCTAACGACAAATTGTGCTGGATATTAATGCATCGGTTGTCGGAATCTCTTATCAAAGTTATTCGGTTAATTAACTCAAGAAGTAGAAAAAGGACATAAGTCTTGCTGCTTTTGTTTGGTTAATTACGTAGGAAAAAAAAAACATAGGAAAACACATCGACGACGAGTTTCTCATTCTCCTTTTTCATCATCAGCACTAACGTTATGAAAATAAACGACTTTAAGCATTTTTCGCCAAACTTTTACACACATGATCGTATATAATGTTCCACAACGCTTGCCAACAGCCTAAAATGAGTTTTTCCTGTGTACAGTTTTCATTTTAAGAAATGAACGGGGAACGGCGAAGCAGGAAAAAAAGGTATAAAATGAAAGGGAAACAAAAAAATAAAATAAGTAAAGAAAAAAAATAAAAAACAAAAAAAACGAAGATGAAATATATAACTTAGCTTGAAAAGAAGTTTGCAACACTCGTACGGAGCAGGAAATTGGAAGACAGTTTTTTCCCCGTTAGTGTCAGTTGAAATGCCTTTTTCCTTTCCCTTAATTTTTTTTTTTTTATTCCACATCTATGCACACTGACATTTATTTGCTTGAGAAAAGATGATTGTTTGTGTTTGTTGCAAAACATGCGGTCGTTTGTGATGATTGTTTCTTAAATTGTGCATTATTTAAGACGGAAATCCGACAGGCGATTAATTTATCCCGAAAGTTGTATAAATTTTAATCAACTGAGCGCCGTACTATTAATCTGGGAAGAAAACGAAGGAACGGCGTTAAATCTTGAGAGTGGAGACTTGTGTCCAATTACATTATTACATGGCCGTATCGACGACGTGTATGCTTGAAAATGAAGCGTTTTCCCTATTACAAATCCAGTGAGGAATTAGCTGAGCGAAGTGATGTCTCTGTTCGCTTAATTGCATCGTAATTGCTACAGAAATTCCCGTTTGCGTGTGTGCATTCTTTCCCCCAGATGAGTTTTATCTCTCAAGGCGAAGGCAGATTCCACCTTCGATTGACGGAAAAGTGCCGAACGAATAGTACAGAGAGTCTAGAGAATCACAATTACTTCAACTATAAATTAATTATTTCCCGCTGGAAAAGTAATTAAGTAATTGAAAGCTGTGTGTCTAAGAATGCGCAATCAATTATTCTGTCAAGATGCTTGCTGCTTTGAATTTTGATTTTTAGTCTCGCTTGATCGGGAATTCGTGCTGAAAATATTCGAATTTGATAAGTTAAAATTTCAGGCGGGATATTTCAGCGAGAAATCAATACGCCAACAACCGGCAAGGAAATTGAGATTGCCACACCAAAGTGTAATGTTAATGGAGGGCGGAACGGAAGTGCAAATCTGAGAAATACAGAAAAATATACTGCAATTATATGTATCATCAAATGCATTCCACAATATTATTTTTTGTCGAATATGAAAGCATTGTCAAAATACGTTTAATAAAATATATTGTGAAACGCGTTGTTTAATGCATGAATAATACAATTGAATTTCGCGAAAAGTGAAATGGAATGTTAAGTAGGCAAATTTAAAAATATATTGTAGAATTACAAATTTCGCTAGTAATTATGGAGCAAAATTAAAATTATACTAGGCAAATAAATGTTGTATGTACAGTCGAAACTCGTTATAACGAATTGCTCGGAACCCGAGAAATCGGTTCGTTGTTATGAAAGTTTATTGTAACAAAATATAACAAAATACACTTTATAGCTGAAAAAATTCACTTTTAACATGAAAAACAATATTTATTCCTATACATGGTGATCTTTGTTTGATTTAAAGTTATGAAAGTATTTTTTAAAATAAAATTTTTAATGTTATTAATTTAAAAAATCATATCTGCCGGTACATTGCCTGTAAACAAGT
>JAQIXU010001527.1:0-16807 GCA_034701245.1 Strigamia transsilvanica | reverse complement strand
AAAATATTCAATTTTTCCATCAAATTATTTTAAAATATTCAATTTTTCCATCAAATTATTTTAAAATATTCAATTTTTCCATCAAATTATTTTAAAATATTCAATTTTCCTATCAAAAAACCAAAAAAAATTTAAAAAAATTCATTTTCCACAAAAAAATTTAAAAAATTTCAATTTTTCAACAAAAAAAGTTTTAAAAAAATAAAATTTTCCATCAAAAAACTAAAAAAAATTAAATTCTTCCATAAAAAACCAAATAAACCAAATTTTTCCATCAAAAACTAAAAAAAAACTCAAATCTTTCCATCAAAAACTAAAAAAAATCCAATCATTCCACCAAAAAAATCAAAAAACAACTCAATACCCCGACTGTGGAGCAAATGTCGTGTCGAGCATAATCTTCAGCCCAGGTGCGCAATTAATAAACCCATCCTCGAATGCGATCTCCGTTTGCAGTGTGTTATCAGTATTCCATTTCTCCGTCAAACTAACACACCAATCCTTCAGTCTATATTTCGTCTCTAAAGAGCCGCATACTTTGGCCGTATCTAAATGGTGGTTCCCAGTCACGGTAAATTCCACGCCATTTCTTGTTCTTGTCTTCGTTTCCAACTTCACCAGGCCGAAATCTTAGCAAATTCAAAACTCAAAAATCAAACTCCACAATCCAAATCCACCCAACAAACTTACGGTATCCTTTATTAAATAAATCCCGGGCTTGTTTTCCCAAATCAGCATAGAGAGGTGGACACGGGCCCATTTCCAAACTACAAATAAATCAAAAACAACACAAAAAAAATCAATTTCAATATTTCAAATCACCAATTACATCATTAAAAGATTTCTTCAGCCTTATAATTAGTTCTAAACTCGTTTTTTTAATGCCAGTCTTAAGTTATTTCGCTTTTTGGCTCGCATCCAACACATTTTTAAGCCTAAAAACGAAAAACTCGTTTTTCTCAACTTAAAATTCGTCTTTTCTAAGAATTTTTTTTTTAAAATATAATTTCATAATGTGTAAAATTCGTATTGTATACCGTCGGGGTTTAAACCCTGGTCAAAATAGCTGAAATGCGTAAATCAAAAAAGGTTCAAATCGCCTATTCCGGAACATAAACAAATTCACTCGCCGCCATTTTCTTTTCACGCCCGACTGGGCCTCGTGGGGTTAGGCCTTTTCCAGCGAGCAAATTACTGTTCTAAGCTCGTTTCCAAAGCGAATCAAGCGGTTTTTATTAATTTCATACTTGATTCCCTCTTTAGTTGGATTCTTTTCCTCTCTCACCTGTTTTACAAGCGCTAAATTTAATCTCTCCTGGAAAGGACAGAAATTAACGTCGTCGCTGCAGACGTCACTCTGCTGAATTTACCAACTCAACGCTGGCACAGATAGATTTGCTTTTCAAACAGTCCTTAGCTGGATATAACTTAAAAATTTGGAAATTTATTTTAAATTATGGAAATAAATGTCGTTACCCCGGAACTGTGAGCGAATTTTTTTTCAATGAATCAGAACCTCGGAAGATCTCGTGTCGTCTGCCACGTGCTATGGTGTGTTAATGGACGAATGAAACGTAGTGAAGACGAAATAAATATTTAATTAATCGCGTATGTCGCGAGTTTCGATAAAATCTTGCGATTTATTAATTAAAAGCCTATTTTTTATTCCATAATATAATTTTAAAACGTTTTCAAAATAAATCAGGAATTAAAATCGCGAGTTTACTGGCACAATCAGCTCGCCATACCAGCGCCATTTGTTGTTTATACCTCGCATCAATACATCGATTCCGGAATCGACTAACACACATCGATTCACCCAAACCCTATGCAAAAACCCGCAACATTCAATCGATTCCGCCTTAAAATCGCACCCGATTTCTCCGAATCGATAACACCTTATTCTTGGTCGCCATGCACAGAAAATACTCATTGCACATAGAGTATCTTAGTCATACCTGAAAACATTCAAAAAAAAACTACATGACATCTGTTTTATAAGCTTTTATTTCCTCTTCGGAGCAACTTTCGGAGGTAAAACCACCCAAACACGTCCAAAACTAACCGATCGTGTCGAAAAAACGACCAAACTCAATCTTATCTGCAATTATTTAACAAATTTGTTTCGATTACAGAAATCCTTGATAAAACCAAAAAGAAAAAAGTGAAAAATCGGAGCAGCGAAGAGCGCAATAAGATACTCGCTGCAAATGACCTTGTGGAATCAGTGAAACTAGAATGGAGGTTGAATTACATTTGGAAATTTGCAATTTGAATTTTGTTTGCAATTTTGTTTCTGTTTATTTCAGATGAATGTTGTACAGTGGCAAATCGACGA
The DNA here is from genome assembly GCA_034701245.1 of Strigamia transsilvanica. NCBI lineage: Eukaryota > Metazoa > Arthropoda > Chilopoda > Geophilomorpha > Linotaeniidae > Strigamia > Strigamia transsilvanica. The sequence goes on along the minus strand of JAQIXU010001527.1, from coordinate 14,469 downwards.
CGTCGCTCATTGGTTGGACGAGAACGGGTTTTCCGAGTACACGCAGCTTTTTTGCGATGTGCATAAAATTGATGGAAAAGGGCTTATAACGTTGACTGAGGCGGATCTTCGTCAGTCGCCGCTTAATATTACAGTAGGTATTTGATGGTGGTTCGGAAAGCGGTTGGTTTGTGGTGGATTTGATCCGGATTGAGTTGGTTTGGAGTCGGGGTGAGAAATTGGGTTTTGTTTGTTTAGAAAATGTTTTTTTATAATTTTAATTTGTGAAACGAGTAATTTGCACTAGTTGTAGACGAAACGTTTATTTTTCTTGCTTTTTGTTGTCATTTTTTTCAGGTTTTTATGTTGTTTTGTGTTAATTTTCCAGTTTGTGTGTTGTTTTTGCGTTAATTTTCCAGTTTTTATGTTGTTTTTGTGTTAATTTTCTAATTTTTACGTTGTTTTTGTGTTAATTTTCCAGTTTTTATGTTGTTTTTGTGTTAATTTTCCAGTTTTTACGTTGTTTTTGTGTTAATTTTCTAGATTTTACGTTGTTTTTGTGTTAATTTTCAATTTTTGTGTTAATTTTCCAGTTTTTGTGTTAATTTTCCAGTTTATGTGTTACTTTTTTGTTGATTTTGTGCTACTTTTCTGTTTTTACCATCGCTTTAACGTTATTTTTACCCAATTTCAGACTTTAGGCGACATCAAACGGCTAATGATCAGCATCAGACAGCTGCAGGTATCGCACAAATCCGAGCTCGAAATGCTCGGCGTGAATTTCGACAATTTCAATTCACCTCATCACCAGCACATGCAACAAACGTTGACGGTTCCGTGCCGGGACTGGCCGCGGCGCAACAAACACGCGCGCAGGGAGAGCGAGGAGTCGCAGCCGTCGGATGTCAACGCGTCGGATCAGGAGGACGAGGGGCGCACGAACCGTCGCCTCGAACCGGAAGTTTGGAAGACCATCATAAGCATAGTGTATTTCTTCGCCGTCACGTGGATTACGGCCATCGTGATGGTGATCGTGCACAACCGCGTGCCGGACATGGACAAATATCCGCCGCTTCCCGACATTTTTCTCGATAGTGTGCCGCGCATACCGTGGGCGTTCAACATGTGCGAAATTGCTGGCTGCACGTTAGGCACTATTTGGTTTGGTATTTTGGCATTCCATAAACACAGGTGTGGGAGTGGGGGATTGGAATCGATGGAGTTTGTGATTTGCGATTTATTCCGAGGTGTTTTGAGTTTTAACTGCAGTGAGAGAATTAGTTAGTGGATGGAATTTTGTATGGAAATTGATTTAAATCGTGGAAATTTGTATGGAAATTGATTTAAATCGTGAAATTTTGCATGGAAATTGGTTTAAATCGTGAAATTTTGTATGGAAATTGATTTAAATCGTGAAATTTTATATGGAAATTGATTTAAATCGTAAAATTTTGCATGGAAATTGGTTTAAATCGTGAAATTTTGCATGGAAATTGGTTTAAAGCGTGAAATTTTACATGAAAATTGATTTAAATCGTGAGATTTTGCTCAAAATTTGATGAAAACGTGAAATTTTGCATAGAAATTGGTTTAAATCGTGAAGTTTTCCATGAAAATTGATTTAAATCATAAAGTTTTACAAACAAATTGATTTAAATCATGAAATTTTGCATAAAAATTGGTTCAAATCGTGAAATATTGCATAAAAGTTGATTCAAATCGTGAATTTTGCATAAAAATTTCATTAGATGCGTAGAAAATTGACTTCAGAGTGATAAAAATCCACTTAAACTATGAAATCTGACATCAAAATCCTCTAAAACGATGAAATTTGACATCAAAATCCCCTGAAACGAAAAAATGACACCCAAATCCGGCAAAAAAAAGCAACTAAATTTCAGCCTTAAACGAAACAAAATCTTTCCCAAAAACCCGGAATTCGCAAATCTAAAATTAACCCGTCGAAACACCTATTTATACAATCCAAACCCTTTTTTTTCTTTTCCTTTCAGATTTATTTTGTTGAGACGAATGTTCTCATTACTGGGCTCAGTATTTTTATTGCGCTGCGTCACCATGCTCATTACATCACTGTCCGTACCGGGTCGTCATCTGGAGTGCAAAGCGCGGGTGAACGAAATAAAAATAAAATCGATTTATGCGATTGAACATTGAACATTGAACATTTCAGCCAGAAGGAGACTTTTGGGGAACACTGGACCAGGCGTTTGCAATCTGGAAAGGTGCAGGCATGTCAATCCAAGGCGTACGGACTTGTGGAGATTACATGTTCAGTGGACACACCATCATGCTTACCATGCTCAATTTTTTCATTACTGAATGTAAATTTATCAATCACTGGGTGGCTCGTGGACAATTGTGTTGAAAAGTGGTTGATTTCTGCACGGAAATTTCATTTCTTGTGTAAAAAAGATTCGATTTTTGAGTTAGAAAAAGCATTTATGCAGCAAAAATCGATTTTTCATGCCTAAAAATTAATTTTATCGCACAAAAACGGTTTTTCTTGCTTAAAAATGACTTTTTTCGCACCAAAAACGGTTTTTCCTGGGTTAAAATGAATTTTTTCGCACCAAAATCGGTTTTTCATGCTTAAAAATGACTTTTTTCGCACCAAAAACGGTTTTTCCTGGGTTAAAATGAATTTTTTCGCACCAAAATCGGTTTTTCATGCTTAAAAATGACTTTTTTCGCACCAAAATCGGTTTTTCCTGGGTTAAATGAATTTTTTCGCACCAACAACGGTTTTTCCTGCTTAAAAATGAATTTTTTTGTCCTAAAAAATTCATTACGGCCGCAAAAGATGCATATTTTTCTATTTCTGGGCCATAAAGTGTATTTCTGGGTCAATAAATGCACTTTTACGAATACATACGGGCATTTTTCACCCAAAATCGAATTTGTTACCTAGAAATGACTTTTCCTGCCTAAAAATGAATTTTCCCCGTTCTAAAAATCACATTTCTCAGCAAAATATGCATTCATGCATCAAGAAATGCATTAAAAAACATATTTCCCCATCTAAACATCAATTGTCCACCTCCCCGAGCCAAATCTTGTGACTCGCACAACTAACGCAACCAAAATCTATTTTTCAGATACGCCCCGCAACATGTACTATCTCCACACTTTTACCTGGGTTCTGAACATGTTCGGCATTTTCTTTATTCTGGCAGCGCATGAGCATTATTCCATCGACGTGTTCATGGCGTTCTACATCTCGACGAGGCTTTTCCTCTACTACCACACACTGGCCAACAACCGCGACCTCATGCAGAGGGATAGCAAACGCACGCGCATTTGGTTCCCCTTGTTTTCCTTCTTCGAAGGCCGCGTCGGCGCCATCGTGCCCAACGAGTACGAGTGGCCCATACCGACGTCGAAAATCAAAAGTTTACTTAGGAAATTGAGCAATCTGACCAAAGAGGGCAGTCTGCGCAAGGAACGCGTCGATTGATTTCAATTTTTGCACGATTTATAATTTATTCGTAATATATTATATATAAAAAAGAAAGATTTTTTTTTTTTTTTTTGGGAGAATTTTGTCCGATTTTGTCGGAATTTTGTTCGTTTTTGTGTATTTCGAATCGATTTTTGCTCTTTTTTTGTCGAAATTTTTTGTTTTTGGAAGAATTTTGTCAAATTTTGTTCGTTTTTGTATATTTCGAATCGATTTTCGCTCTTTTTTCGTTGAAATTTTCGATTTTAACACGAATTTATAATTTATTCTTAATATATTATATATAAAAAAAACGATTTTTTGGCGAAATATTTTGTTTTTGGGAGATTTTTGTCAAATTTTGTTCGTTTTTTGTACATTTCGAATCGATTTTTCAGCCATTTTGGTTGAAATTTTCTATTTAAATTTTGCGAAACGCTTCAAGAATTGCTGTAAAGGTTTTTCGGTGTCTGTCGGGGTCGTGGGGATCCTACAAACGCGTCGAAACGACGGCGACTGCAGCGCGACGTTCTGCAGCAATCCAATTAAGCTGGACGAGGTCCAATACAACGCCATACACTGTTAAGTTTAAATGAAATAAATGAATAAAAAATGATTATATTTTTCTGAACGTTTTTGTGTAATTGTTTGATGAGTGTGGACTCACACTGGGCACGTTGGCGGCGAAGAAAACCATGAAGAGACTCATTGCGCGCATGAAGTTGGTGAGGATGCGATGGAATTTGGTGATTTTCACTTGGTTGAGCGCGTGCACCTGAAGAAAAACGTGTTGATTGTTGGTTAGTTAGTTAGATGGGATTGGTGGTGGTTATACTTCGACAATGGCTAGGTTGAGGAATCCTAGTGTGATGGGCAGGATCCAAAATGGGTCCGGGAGCGTTAAGTTCGAAAACCATAGCGCACCACCAATGCTTAACTGTTCGTGTAAGATTTGAGCGGCTGCAAATAGAATAGGAATGCCGGTGTTAGATAATTTCGTTGAAGCTTATCAAAAATATTGAAACTTTTGGTCAGATTTATGAAAAATGTCAAAAATTGTGATCAATTTATCAAAAATGTCGAAAATTTTGGTCAAATTTATTCAAAAATGTCGAAAATTTTGGTCAAATTTATTCAAAAATGTCGAAAATGTCGAAAATTTTGGTCAAATTTATCAAAAATGGTGAAAATTTTGGTCAAATTTATTCAAAATGTCGAATACTTAGGTCAAATTTATCAAAAATCTCAATATCTAGGTCAAATTTATCCAAAATTTCGAAAATTCTGGCCAAATTTATCAAAAATCTCGAAAGTTTCGGTCAAATTTATCCAAAATCTCAATATCTTGATCAAATTTATCCAAAATCTCAATATCTTGATCAAATTTATCCAAAATCTCAATATCTTGATCAAATTTATCCAAAATCTCGAAAATTTCCTAAAAATCTATCAAACATCTTAACCCAAAAAAATCCCCAAATCGATAGAAATCTCTAATTTACCCTCATCCTTCGTCGGCATCATATAAACCATATTCCTCAACGCAAACGACACGCAGACCCACAACGGCATTTGGATCAAAACAACCAAAACCGACTTAAACGGATGACAGTTCTCCTCCACGATCAACCCCTTTATCACCTTCTTCAACTGAAAAAAAATAAAAAAAAATAAAAAATAAATTTCACCCAAACCAAACAAAAACCAGGTGCAAAAAACACCACACTCCACTTACACTTCGGTTATACATATACCTGGAGTGTTTCTCCGACCAATTGTACATCTTTGCCGCCTGCATCGTTTCCCTTTTTAATTCATCGACTAGCGGCGGAATTCGCAAATACACATTCTGTATCTTGGCTATTATGAAGCGCTGGTAAATCGACACTGGAAAAGTGATCAAAGTACGCAAACCCACGGTGCATATTACTATAGTAGCCCACCAAGGCAAATGTAACGTATTGTGTACAGTTTCTATGTATGATTGACAGGTCAAAACGGGCCCCGATGCTGAAATTTGCGCCGCCCATTGAAAATGTCTCGTAAATTCACGTTGTGGTCTCACTCGCCGATTTTCCACTCTAAAACACGTCAAACTCCTCGCGCTTTGCAACCCGGGACGGTAAAAATCCGCTAGAAATAACGTTTTACACACCGCTCGTAACGTTAGGATTTTCATCTTGCACCTAGCGGTCACCGAGCAAACTTGACTTCGTATTATCCTACCAACAGACCAATTTTGTTCCAATACGAAGAGATTCGTCCTGCGGAGAGACTTTGTTCGAACCAGCCGCGATTAATAGATGATATTTACCAGGCGTGTTAATCGCTAAAGTGGACAACAACACGTGTGTGTCTATAGCTGCTTTGTGAATATGAGTCGTGGAGGTTTCAGAGGACGTGGCGGCGGCGGCGGAGGATTCAGGGGACGAGGACGAGGCGGCGGTGGTGGCGGCGGCGGGGGATTCGGTAGGGGCGGTTTTAATCGAGGCGGATACGATCAGGAACCGGAAAGTGTTGTCGGTGCGTTTTTACATTGAAAAAAGTTTTAAAAAATTTATTTTAAAATTTTTCTTTAAATTCTAGAAATGGGCGAATTCAGTCATCCGTGCCAGGACCAACTAGTCGTTAAATCCACCATCGAGCAAGTGCCGTTTTTCAACGCGCCCATCTACCTCGAGAATAAGAAACCGATCGGAAAAATAGATGAAATTCTGGGCGCGATCAGAAATTACGTAAGAAATTCTCAGGAATTGCATTAAAATTACATAAATTACATTTTTTCTCGGTTAGTTTGTCAGCGTTAAGTTATCGGACGACATGAAAGCGTCGTCGTTTACGAAAAACCAAAAAGTAAATAAAATTCAAAATATTTCACCCAGAAATTCTAATCGATATTTTTATTTTGCAGCTTTACATCGACCCAGCGAAATTATTACCGTTGCAACGGTTTCTACCCAAAGCGCCAGGCTCCGTGCAGAAACGTGGCGGCGGCAGAGGGCGCGGCGGTATGTTTTTATTCAGTTAAAAAAACAAAAATGGCGGTGATTAATTATTTAATTTTTTTTAGGAGGTCGTGGTGGTGGTGGTGGTCGTGGAGGTGGACGAGGTTTCGGTGGGCGTGGGGGTGGTGGAGGACGCGGTTTTGGGGGTCGCGGAGGCGGCGGTGGACGCGGGTTCGGCGGTGGACGAGGAAGAGGCGGTGGCAGGAGAGGAGGATTCAATAAACACTGAAAATATTCATCGCATTGTGATTTTGTCACGAAAATTTGATTAAAAAGGTTTTTTTATTCTACTAAAAAACGTGTGTTTGGATTTATTTCAATGCGGTATCAGTCTCGCGCTAGCTGGTGGATCGTGTTAGTTGCGGGATTCAGCGCTAGGAATTTTTTTGCAGGGATAATGTTTGAAAATTTTAAAATTTGTCTAATTTATTGCATCCATGTTATTCAAATCGAAGCTATTCGATTGGTAATTAATTGTGGATGGTGTTTTATGTTTTCTATATTGTCGGGGATGACAAAATCACGATTTTAGCGAGAAAAGATGACGAAACCATCTAAAAAAAACCTCTCATCATGCTACAAACTAATACAAACAGCCATGTTGTTTTTCTCCCACACATCTGCCGTCGCTCAAGTACATTGCACCGAGAGCCATTAAAGTAAAGTCATGTTGGGCGGGAATGAAGTTTGTAAAGTTTCAGCGAAATGGGTCAGATTGAGTAGTTTTTCAATGTGCTAAGCGGGAGTGAAATAAACGTTTATTTGACCAATGATGTACTAACTATACTTGAGTCTTTTGTAATCGAAATTGGAAGAAATAGGCAAATTATAGCAAGAAGTAATTTTTTAATCAGCGAATTTAATCAGCCGAAGTGCATAGCCTGGCAGCCATGTTTCTTATTACAGCAGTGGGACTTTTCTCCAAACACGCAGGGCTCTTGACTGCCAAGGGCATTCTTATCTCTTAAACATGTGTCGTAACCATTTGGACAACTTCCACTACAAAATGGTGCAGTTCCATCCCAAAAACAGTCTTTTACGATTGCCCCTTCATTCATCACAAAAACCAAAATCAAAACAAACAGAATCATGAATAGCTTCATCCTGCTAACGAAAAACATAAATGTTAAAATCTTTATGAAATGTTTGTTGCAATTGGGTGCTGCAACTTGAAATTAATCAAAGAATGTTCAATTTTGGATGAAAATGTAATGGTATACTCACATTAGAAATAAGTTTCAGCAATTTTCGGTTGTGTTGACGAAAAGTGGACCAGCAATTTGGCACTGATGAATGAATACTGCTAAAATCGTTTGGATTTATATAGAAATGAAAATAAAGATAAAAAGTCTAATGAGTTTCTAATCAGAGGTTTATTCAAGTGTTGGCATCATTAATTAATACCATAATTCATAATTGATACCAATTCATAAATTATTTGCTTTTCATTAATCGAATTGAATGGTTTGATTAACTTTATTAGTTGACTGTAAATATTGGAAAAAAAAATAGCTAAGGTTTATAATTATCATTATAATTATAACTATAATTATAAATCCATCCTAAATGGAGTGGAAGTTGGACATAAAGTGATGCAAAAATGCTTTAAATAAATTGTACAGTATACGCTTTATAATGCCCATTACTAATGATGCAATTTAATTGATAAAACTAGAAAAAAACAGAGAAATTTTGATTTGAAAAATTTTAATTGTGAGTGTATGGCAGGAAAGCTCAATGATTAGGGAGTTGCCATAGCGATTACACTTTTTGCTGAGTGCACAGGATGCACAGTTTCCTAACATCCGGTGATTGCAACAATGCGATCCATTTACTATCTCCAAAACAATATGTCATAGACAAAAACTTCCAATTAGTAAGTTGTAGAGCATCATTTGTTTAGTTTAGGTAGGTGGTTTATTTCGTTTAAATATTCAGTTGTTTGCAAAAATTAGATGTGAAAAGTAGTTAAAATTACTTAAAAAAGCATCATTGCTTTTACCTTTTTCCCCTTCTTAAACATTACAATCGTCCCACAGTTATTTTGGGACTGCTTTCCTGCATTAAAGCTGTGGAACGATTCTAATGTTAGAGAGGAGGAGAAGGTAAAAGCTATGATGCTGTTTTAAGTAATTTTAACTACTTTTCACATATAATTATTTCCTAACAGCTGAATATTTAAAAGAATTAAAACCACTTACTTAAACTAAACAAATGATGCTCTACAACTTACTAATTGGAAGTTTTTGTCTATGACATATTGTTTTAGAGATAGTAAATATATCACATTGTTGCAATCACCTGAGGTAAGTTTTGATGCTATTATTGAAAAGAGCACCCCACACTTCCTTATCAAATATATCATCAGAATTTTGATGACACTCTGCGTTTTGGAATTATCTGGCCGAAAAGTAATTACGTATACACCCTGTATATGGGCTTTGATCATTTTGGTGACAGGATCATTTTTAGCACTGCAGTGGAAAAGTGGTTAACTTAGGTTAGGACAGGTCAGGTAAGATCAGGTCAGATTAGGTTAGGAAAAGTTGGTGGTTTTGGGCTAATTTTGGTCAATTTTGCTCGAGTTTTGTTAATTTCAGAGAGATTTTGCTCGAGTTTAGGTTAATTTTTGATTGGTTTTGCTCGAGTTTTGTTAATTTCAGATAGATTTTGCTCGAGTTTTGTTAATTTCAGATAGATTTTGTTTGAGTTTCGATAATTTTGGATCGATTTCGGTAGATTTATGATAAATTTTTGTATGTTTTTGATAAATGCCAAAAAGGTTGCAAAATCATCCAAAAACAAATACTTTAATTTTTTACAATGTTTTTTAGCTTCCTATTTAATCTGCCATACACTTACAATTAAAATGCACATTTCTCAAATCAAATTGTCTCTGTTTTTTCTAGTTAACCATTCCGTTTTAGGATGGTTTCCTACTAATTGTCAGGTGCTCTACAACTTTCTGATTGAAAATTTTTCTCTAACCTGATTGGTTTTAAAAGTTAGAAGGTGAATGACCTTGAAAATGGCCTTCAAGGTGAAATTTGGTGACATCATTGGATTGCGCTTACCTAACTTTCTACATGATCGCTTCATCAAAATTGGCCAAGATGCAATTTCTCAGGAAATCTTTGGAGGGAACCAGACTTTTAAGACACCCTGTATAATTGATAGCCAACACATTCTCTTCTTTATTGTGCTTCTATGCTTTAAATGATTTCTAATGCTTCACTGCTTTTAACCAGGGCCAGATTAAGGAGGAGCCAGAGAACCTTTGTCCTGAGCCCACCGATTCTAAAGGGCTCTTCTGGCATAGACAGAAATATATTTGTCCTTATTTAAAACGCAATTCTTCAATTTAAGAATGCACTTTTTCACATTTAAAGTGTATTATTTCACCGGAAAGAGTTGTAGGTTCATTTATAAAGTGATATAAACAACTTTAAATCTTTTAAACTACAGTAGTCTGAATGTAAGATTTTACATGTTAAATTTGACATTTAGACTGGTTTAAAAAATAAAATAATAAAATAAAAAAAAATAAAAAAAATAATAAAATAAAATAAAAAATAAAATTTGTGTGGATTTCCAGTAAATGTTGCAAGTTCAATAATCATTTTCGCACACTTGCTGGTGTGCATATAATTGCTTAAATTGATTATATTTCCACTAAATGTTGCAATTACGATAATTATTACCGCACACAGTTGAGTCATGCTAATAGTGCACTGTTTTGTGTGAAAATGTGAAAATCTTTGGTCTAAGGGGGTGTTCTTGCATTTCACATTTGCTGGTGTACAGTTAACTGAATAATTTGAGCATTTTCTCATCAAATACAGAGTATTGAAACCATAAGACCATTAAGTATTACCACACTGTCAGGTGTGCATATAATTGATTAATTTGAGCGATTTCCACCAAATGTTGCAATTAAAATGATTATGCATAAGTCTCAATGTTGTGCCCGTCAAGCTGATTGTTAACGTGGTTAAAAATACTGAATTTGCGCTACAAATGTAATAACTGTACCCATTTTGGTATTTGCATTATGTAACTCAAAATAATTGACAAATAAAAATTAAAAGATTAATGTAGTGTCTTTTGAAGCTTTATTTTGAAGCACTACTTCCGCAGCAGTTGGCATCATTTTCCTTTATAAAATAGTTTAAGTGGCAACAAACAGCTCAGATAGATTTGTAGTTATTTTATATTCTTATTTAAGCGTCGACTTAATTTTGAAGACCTCGATACATTCTGGATTCTCAGTTGACTGAATAATTCGACAGAAAAGATTCTCCAAGAGAAAATTTCAGAGCTGAAAATTAATCTTTGCTGTTGATGGTTCCTGCTTGTAACTGGCAGAAAAGTGGTCAAATAATTGGATAGAAAACTTTTGTTCGGATAAAATATTTACATTATGGATTAAGTTGACTGCAATGACTCCGCATTATTTTCCTTCAGGGCTGTGTCCCTATACCGATTGTCCCTTGTATTGTATAGAAATGTAAAATCACGCACCACTTCAATCAACATATTTCTCTCCAGTATCCAAGTGAGAACCTACGTAAGCTCTTTTGGAGTGTAATATAACTTATTAAATGAAAACCTTTTTTACTACCAAACTATTTTTACGATTATTATGCGGAAATTCTGCAGTTATCCGCTAATTATGAGAATTGTGACATGTAAGCTAGGATTCGCATTCAGGAACGCAGTCCAACAAATCTAGTTTACAATCTATCGACTTAAAATGGCAAAAGGAATCAATTTACTTACAATTTTGTAATTTACTTGCTTTTCAACTATCCACAGTTCATTGAATTTCACTAAAAGACCATAAATGTCCCTAGCACATGATGTTCCGGTTCAATTCGCTCGAAATCGGCCATTTTACCCATTTAAAGTGCGCGCGTGTCGTTTGAATCGTATGCTGTTGGTTCGGCTGTCAGGTTGCGCTCGCTCGTCTACGGCTGAGGCGGTTCAACGTCGTCAGCGACATCTGTTTCAAGATATTGGCGTCGAATATCGGGTTTCCTTACTGTCGGTTTTCAATGGCTTCTGTGGTAACCGTATGGTCACTCATATGTGGCTAAACATCTAAGATGGCCAAAGTGACTCCAACATTTAGTTGAGTCAAAAGTTGTGTGGCTCTTCATGGTTAGAAGGGTTGGGTAGTGGTTATATAAGTAACCTGGCTTCCAATCCCAGAGTGCACCTTTGGGATTTTGGGATTTTGTCAGTATCCCTATTCCCCACTGTGACCAATGTGCTTCAATAGATTTGTGCGCCATCTGGCGACTAGTGGCCGAAACCGGAGTTTGGAGCTTTGAGGGTTTTTGTGAATGGCTTTTCTGTTTGACCCCACTATGCTACATATTCCTCCACTCGGACTCGGTACATTCCATTCAGCGAGTCCTAACATAATTGAAAAAATATATACCGTATTTCTTTGATTAGAAGTCGCCCTCCATTATAGGTCGTGGCAGAAAATGACATTTATAAATAGAAGCCGCGACTTTTATTCGAAGAAATACCGTATTTATTCATAAATATAGCGGGGGGGGGGGGAAGATGAATAAATATAAATAACCATTTAGCCATTTTCGAGCTGCAACCATCGCACAGTCTCGTTGATTTTTGTAAAAATTCCGAACTCTGTAAATGTTTACATTAATAACACTATCAAACGGTGCGTAGATCTACGCACCGTTTTATCTGATTATCGAATCCCTCTTAACCCCATGGGATCAAAAGTTTATGTAACAACATCTTATTAAATTAAACAAAATCCTACTTGTCATTGTTGACTTAAGTTTCACCACCAAAATAATAGCATTGTGATTTATTTAATTAATATTATTAAAACACTTAATGCAGTTATTTTGTGGAAAAATCCATGAAAAATGGGGATGTATGTTTTTACAGAATGAGCATTCGTGTTGAATAAGGGTTGATGGTAAATATTAACGTTCTTGGGAACAATAGTGCCAGAGTCCTTAACCCTAGCACTTCATTTTTTGGCAGTCTCATGTTTGTAACAAGGAAAATCTCTTATTGTGTTATTTGGAATTTTTTGTTGATTCTTTTTAGACGTTTCCCTTAATTCACTGTACAAACTTCTTATGTCGTTTTTACTTCATTTGTTTTAGTTTTGAAATAAAAACTTAAAATCGATCAATGGTTATTATTTTTTAGAGGTGGGTCTGGCTGAATTTCCATCAGATGTTGCAATTACGATCATTATTACCACACACAGCTGAGTCATAATAATAGGACCTATATTTCCTCAAATAATGAACAAAATAAAATAAAAATAAACAAAATAAAATAAAAATAAACAAAATAAAATACAGTAAATAAAATAAAACAAAGTAACATGTTGTTTATATAATTGATAACCAACACATTCTCTTCTTTATTGTGCTTCTATGCTTTAAATGATTTCCAATGCTTCACTGCTTTTAACCAGGGCCAAATTAAGGGGGCGGCCAGAAGAGCTTTGCCCTGAGCCAAACAATTCTAAAGGGCCCTTCTGGCACAGACAGAAATATATTTTTCCTTATTTAAAACGCAATTTTTCAATTTAAGAATGCACTTTTTCAAATTTAAAGTGCATTATTTCACTGTAAAGTGTTGTAAATGCATTTATAAAGTGATTTAAACATCTTTAAATCTTTTAAACTAGTCTGAATGTAAGATTTTACATGTTAAATTTGACATTTAGACTGGTTTAAAAAGTATAGGCATATGCTCTTTTTTTTTAAATTTGTGTGGATTTCCAGTAAATGTTGCAGCTTCCATAATCATTTCCGCACACTTGCTGGTGTGCATATAATTGCTTAATTTGATTATATTTCAAATAAATATTGCAATTACGATAATTATTACCGCACACAGTTGAGTCATGCTAATAGTGCACTGTTTTGTGTGACAATGTGAAAATCTTTGGTCTAGGGAGGTGTTCTTGCATTTCACACTTGCTTGTGTACAGTTAGCTGCTTAATTTGAGCATTTTTCCATCAAATACAGAGTATTGCAACCATAAGACCATTAAGTATTACCACACTGTCAGGTGTGCATAAATTGCTTAATTTGAGTAATTTCCACCAAATGTTGCAATTAAGATTATTATTGCCACATACAGTTGAGAAGCTATATTTCCTATATATTGTGCAGCATTCACTTCAGAAGGTACAGTTTCCCAAAACTAACCAACTATAACCAAGCAAAAGCTCATCCCACCGGCATATTTGTATCCAATATCCAAAAGAGGACCTAGGTAAGTTTTTGAAGTGAAACTTCTATAGCTGCAGTAGGCAAAAATCTACATTCGGGCCAATTGGCCTGAATACCACGTGACCGTCATGAAAAAGTGAAACGGAAGTGAAACGCGCATGTGTAACCACGCCATTGCGCAGCGACGCGCATGCGCAGCGCGACGCTTTTCTTTCTCCGACTCCAACCACAACCAGCAGTTGAGAGGAAAGAGAGGGAATACGACACAAATTTGACGAAAATTCGACAAAAATTCTACAAAATTTGAGAAAATTTGACAAAAATTTCTACAAAAATTTGAGGAAATTTGACAAAAATTTCTACAAAAATTTGAGGAAATTTGACAAATCAAACAATTGAGGAAATTAGACAACAAATTTGAGGAAATTTGACAACAAATTTTAAAAAAATTTGAAGAAAATACGACAAAAATTTGACAAATTTAAATTTATTTGTTACATTAAATTAAATTAAAATTTATTTGTTAATTTTTGTCAAAAGCAATGGACAAAATCAACTTTTTCTAGGAGCTAAAAAGTTTCACTTCTACCGTGCAAGAGTCTCACGTGTAATTTTATTTTTTATTGCAATAGAATTAATTAAATTAAAACCTTTTTCCAACCAATTCCAACCTATTTTTCCATTTCTAGTCAACATTGCATTTCATTAAAAATATTTCTCCTCTGTTTCAGTTAGCAGTATGAAGATGTACCTGTTTCTGTTTGCTTTTATGATGGTTTTGGGGTTGAA
>JAQIXU010001526.1:0-16808 GCA_034701245.1 Strigamia transsilvanica | reverse complement strand
AATTAAAAATTTTCCTTGTAATTTAAAAAATTCAAAATAATCAAGAAAATTCCATAAAATTCACAATTTGTCTGAAAGTTCAAAAAAATTTAAACAAAATTCCAAAACATTCAAAATTCAAACAAAATTCAACAAAAACCCAACACATCCAAAATTCCTCAAAATTCAAACAAAATTCACCCAAAACTCTAAAAATTTCAATAAAAACTTGAATAAAAACTTGAAAAACAATTTGAATCTAATGAAAAGCACCTTGGGAATAAACATGGCGAACAAGACCAAGGTGGCATTGGCCAATAGTCCAAAGGCGAGACACTTCTCGTCGATATTCGGCTCATTCGGCATGAATGCGCAGACCAAAATCCAAACCAACCAGAGCGGCGCACTGAAACCGAAAGCCAAGCCGATGAACACGGGTTCCCTGTGATTATCCTTAATCTTCCTGGCGCCAACCGACGTAACTAATCCCACAACAATCAGCAACATGACGTAGCCGAGCGAGTGCAGCCAGCTGTACAGCCCGATGTTACAAGCCGTGTTTCCATTGCGGTAGATGAGCATCCGCTCGACTGGCGGCAGAACGAGCAACCAGTTCGCGCTGATCCCCACCTGGACACCGATCGCCAGAACTAACACCAATACCTCGACCGTAACGGGCAGGAAGACACCTGAAACAAAATAACGACGAAATAAATACTAAAATTATCAACAATAAATCGAATCATTCGAAAATAATTCGAAAAATTCGAAAAAAGTTTTTAAAAAATAAAAAAAAATAAAAATATATAAAAAACGTTTTTAAAAATCCAATAAAATCGGAAATAAATCGAAATTAAAAAATAAAAAAATTAGAAAAATCGAAAAAATCGAAAATAATCAAAAATAAAGCGAAGAAATAGAAAATAAATCGAAAAAACTGAAAATAAAAAAAAAAAAACAATTAAGAAAAATCGAAAAAAATCGATAAAAATCAAAAGTAAAGCAAAAAAATCGATAAAAAAAAAAATACGAGATTTTTTTTTTAAATATCAAATAAAATCAATAAAAAAATCGAAAATAAATCAAAAATCAATTGAGAAAAATCGAACAAATTCGATAAAAACCAAAATTAAAGCAAAAAAATCAATAAAAATAGAAAAAAAATCGAACAAAAATCAAAGTAAAGCAAAAAAAATCGGTAAAAAAAATATAAAAAAACCAAATAAAATCGAAAATAAATGTTTAAAAAATCGAAAAAATAGATTAAAAAAAAAAAATTCTAATGAAATCGAAAATAAATTTTTAAAAAATCAAAAAAAATTGATAAAAATCACAAAATTGAAAAAAATCAAAAAATCGAAAAAAAAATCGAAAAAAAATCGAAAAAAAGCAAAAAAAAAATCGAAAAAAATCGAAAATAAACAAAAAATAAATTAAGAAAACTCAAAAAAAAAAAAAAAAAAACCAGAAAAAAAATAAAAAAAAAAAAACCAGAAAAAAAATAAAAAAAAAAAACCTAAAAATAAGTTTTAAAACAACAAAATCAAAAATCAATAAAAAAAATCATTAAAAAAAAACCATAACCAAAACCAAAACCAAAACCAAAACCAAAACCACACTCCCCAACCCAACCCCCTTACCTTTATGTCTCGCCACCGTAACCATCAACTTCACCAACAACGTCGCAAAAATCACCGCATACGCACACCCAACCCCAAACCGAATCACCCCGCACGACCCCGGCGTCTGCCTCGGCAAAAACGCATACAACAACACATAACTCGCCAACACCCCCAACAACAAAACCTGCCCCGGCCACACCGTCCTCAACCTCGACCGACTCTTCACGATCCTAAACACCAAATACGTCCACAACGCGATCGTCAACAGCACCCCGAGCGTCGTCAGCACCGTCAACGCGATCACCCATCCGTCCGAGCGAAATCTCAACGGCACGTAGCGCGGCCGGGGTGGTCGAGCGCCCGGGTGTGGCCAGTAGACGGGGGTCGTCGACGTCGGATCCATCGATTTTTCGTTTTTTTCGTGCGTTTCGACGCTGTTACATCGTGTCGGCAGCTGGTTTCGGGCGCGCAGGTGGTCGGGTTGGATGTTGGATGGAAATTGAGGGCGATGGTGGGGTCAGTCAACCGTTGGTTGCGTCGTCCGGTTGGTTTTTGCTATTCAAATCGTTGCGTTTTCGGCTTTTGTTTGTGGTTTCCTTCCGGGATGTGAGTGAGGATGGGTTTGCTAGGTGAAAAGAAATTAGATGAGAGTTGGGAGTTGAGAATTTTGGATTTCCGATTCGAATTACGTGGTTATTTATGGTGAGTTGGGTTGGTTGGCGCCATCGGGTGGGAAGACGAGGAAGTGGTTGCAGTAGGATTTGGAGAAAAACGAGCTGAAAACTTGCTGAAATGAATAAAATCGAGACGAAGGGTGTCTTAAAAGCTCGAATGAAAACGAAAATACAAGATTTCATGTCTGGAGTTTTAAAAAATCAATAATTTAGTCGAATTTTCCGATTCAAGCAATCCGCCATTTTCAATTGGCGCCATCGGGTGAGAAGACGAGGAAATGATTTCATCAAAATTCGAGAAAATCGAGCTAAAAACTTGCCGAGATGACTAAAATCGAGACAAAAAGTGTCTTAAAAGCCGAAATGAAAACAAAAATACGAGATTTCATGTCTGAAATTTAAAAAAATAAACAAATTAATCAAATTTTCCGATTTAAACAACCCGCCATTACTTTAAACCGCCATCTCGCGATGAAATACCAAAACATCAACAGACCAAAGTCCAAACTTCAGTCCGCGAGGAATCCGTCGCCATTATCGATCAAAAAGGTATTTTCTCCCATTTCCGCTTCAAATTTCTATCAAAAAATGTTGCAAATATTAAAAAAAATGCATAAATTTAATCCATAGATGACGTTATTGATCCTCCTCCACCTGTTAGCATTGATGTGCTGTCCTGTCTCGAGCTTCGATATTCCAAATTGTGAAGCGTACTGGTGGCCGGACGGAACGGAGAAATATTACTTTTATTCGTGTTCGTTTTTTGCGCTGTCGCTTTTCCATTTTTCTGCGATAGACGGCGACAAAACAGCCGGAATTTCGTTCACTTGCAGCGACGTGCTTATGCCGCAGACGTTGGAATCGGGCAAACTGCAACATTTGCATCAGTTACAAGAACTACAGATAGACCGATGCAATTTACAGCGAATCGAAGCGGGCGCTTTCAGCGGTCTCGACTCTCTGACGTCACTCATAATCGAACCGGTCGAAACCAACCAAACTCAGATACAAATCGACCAGAGTTTCTTCGATTCGACGGCAGGTTTGACAAAAATCGAGATCGCGCTTGGAATTTACCAAATCCCCGAACGAATTTTATGCAAACTCAAAAATCTCGTTTTTCTCAACTGGAGCGGAAACAACTTGCAATATTTAGATGGGATCGGTTGCGGCGTAAACAACTCCTGTTGTCACCGGTTGCTCGTTCTCGGAATCGCCGACAACCGAGTGACGTCAGTCCAGCGACAAAACCTATTCTTCCCCGAGCTGGAGATCCTGGAGCTGGCTCGAAATGACGTCACCGAGATCCAAAATGGTGCGCTGAGCCATCTCGAAAACCTGCGATTTTTCGGACTGCGAAACAACAAATTAGGTCGAATCGAAGCGGATTTTTTCGAAAAAAATAAACTTTTAGGCGAAATCGATCTGTCCGGCAACAATTTAACGTATCTCCCGGAAAATATCTTCCGTAATTCACCCGCGATTCAATATCTGCACTTGTCTAGCAACAGACTGGTGTTCAACGATTCGAACAAAAATGTTTTTTCCGGCCTCAATTCCCTTCTTCACCTCAATTTAACCGACAACCGAATCGAGTGTTTACCGTCCCTCGACCACTTGACCTCACTCGCCAACTTATCTCTCGCAAATAACTCGTTATCGCGAATATCTGATAACGATTTCCGGTATCTGTCGTCGCTCCAGTTTCTCGATCTATCGAATAACAAATTGGTTAATATTTCCGCCGATGCTTTTTTATATTTAAAATTACTCGACGAACTCTATTTGCCGAACAACCGATTAAAATCCATTCCGGAAATGAACAACTCGCCGAATCTCGTCGTCGTCAACCTCGATTTTAATTACATCGACAACATAGCGGCAGCCTCGTTTTCGGGTCTCAGTCAACTGCTGGGTTTGAATCTGCGCGGGAACCGAATCAAAACCATCAAAAACGGAACGTTTGCGCACGCGCGGCAGCTCTACGTCATTAATCTCGGCTCGAACGAGATAAGCGAGATCGAGGCGGGAAGTTTCGACGGGTTGGATTATCTGCATTACCTGGTGCTTTCGAACAACCGGATCCAGGCGATTGGTCAGCAGTTTCTTCCCGTCAAGAGGGCGCTCAATCTAGCCGACAACCAAATCGAGGCTTTCGACTTCGCAAACGTCGGCCAACATCTCGAAAAGCTCGATTTACGACGGAATAAAATCCGCTCGATCGAACCCGCCCGGGAACCAGACAAATACAATCTCAAACATTTCCACGCGAGCGATAATAAAATTCAAATATTTTCCCTCGCGGATTTCCCATTCAGCGTCGAAGTGATCGATTTATCGACTAATAACGTCTCGATTATTCGCCGATTTTCGCAAATCGTTTACCGGAAGTTAATCCACGTCGATTTGTCGGATAATTCCATTTCCGAAATTTCGTACAGTGATGTGCATTACACAGTCCCGGGCGTGCCTGTGCTGCAGCCGATACCGGAAATGAATCTCATGGGGAATCCATTATTGTGTTCCTGCAACAACGATTGGCTGATCGCAGCTCTGCGCGCTGACGGTAGACTATATCCAAAAATCAACGGTGTTAGTTACTGCACTTCCGTCTACAGTCGTATTAAGAGATTTTACGTAATTTTGTACGTACGGGATGCGAAAGCTGAAAATATGATGTGTTCGGAGCCTAAGGACTGTCCGACTCCGTGTGAATGTTTCAGGGACAGGAACGGGGTTGTGAATATAGTCGATTGTTACGGTGTATCTTGGGTAAAACCATTTCCCACAATTCCACAGAGAACAACGACGATTTTTATGGATGGAAACAAGAATTTGGAATCGGTGGGCGCCATGTTGGTAAATTTAACGAGACTTACGGCTCTTTATATGAACAATAGCGGGTTATTGAGTATCGATGAATTTACGTTCGAAGGTTTACCGCGACTGAAGGAACTTCACTTGGAAAATAATTATTTGTCTTCGTTTGATGGCGATGAATTTCAATTCACAACTGGACTGGAAAAACTATTCCTGCATGAAAATGAGTTACAATTAATACCACCAGGGACTTTCCAGACCCTACACCGACTGAAGACTCTGACTCTGCATGGAAATGAGTTGTCGAAATTCTGGACTTTCCTGCGGAATTTGTCGGAAATAACGCTCGCCGGGAACCCGTTGAAATGCGACTGCGAATACACGATTCCTTTCCAGCACTGGGTCGTGCAGAGTAGCAACATCGACTTCAAGGATCTGTCCGACACTTACTGCGCCGATAGCTTCCTACCGGTCATGCGGTTCAACGACTCCAGGTGCTTCGAAGTGCGGAAAGCCGATAGGATTATCGCCGTTATCGCTCCGACGGTGAGCATTTTCTCGCTCTTCACCATTGGCCTCATCCTCTTGTACCTTTACCGGTTGGAAATGAAAGTGTGGTTGTATTCGAGATACGGAGTCCGGTTGTTCAATAGTAGCAAGGACATGGATAGCGGAAAGGACTACGACGCTTTCATCTCCTACGCTAACGAAGACGATCAGTGGGTTGCCGATGAACTGGTTCCCCAGTTGGCGGACTACAGGCTCTGTCTTCATCAGGTGGATTTTCCTGTCGGAGAATTCATTGCGGATTCCATAGTGACCGCTGTGGAGAAGAGCAGCAGGACGGTCATCATCTTGACCCCGAACTACGTCAAGAGTGATTGGTGTCGGTTTGAGTTTGACTCCGCTCATGTGCAGTCGCTGCGCGACAGGTGCAAAAGACTCGTGGTTGTTATTTTGGAAGATGTGGAGAATAAGGAGTTGGATAAGAATCTGCGGGCTTATTTGAAGACCAATACTTACTTGGATAGGAAGGACGGTCTTTTTTGGAAGAAGTTGAAGTATGCGTTGCCGGATCTGAAGCCGAACAAAGGATCTTCGGAGACAGTTTTATAGGATGTTCGTAAATGGATTATTGCCATGTGATTCTGATTGGTTCAACTCTCAATGGGTCCAGATGGTTGGATATTAAAATTGATCTCTTATTTATATTTATATTTTTATCTGTAATTTCATTATACACTCTTATAAATGTTTTGGCACTTAAAAATTAATTAATGTTGATTAATTGTGGTACCTCGCCGACGGAGTTTCCGTATAAAAACACAAGAAACAAGGGTTTGGTGACTTTTCACCGGGCGTAAAAAAAATATTTTTCAACGTTGAAAAATTGAAATAAAAATGTAAAACATTAAAATAAAAGAACTGCGTATTCCTTTAACAGTTATCTCAAGTTTTCTGTAATTTAAGTAATTTCAGTAATTTCTGTAATTCACATTTGTTATATTTGCTTTAATATGATATAAGCTTATTATGCCTAACTGTTGTTAGGTTTCTTTGGTTGTTATGCAAAAGTCTGATTGTGTTGTTGTACGCACAATGGAATTAATACTCACTCTTATGTTTTGGTTTGACTAGAAAAGGTTTTTTTTTTATTTGGCTCTCCTGCTTCTTAGCAGGAAAGCTATGTTAAAGATACATGATTTTGTGCCAAAGTAGAGAATCACAAGAACACAAAAATAACATTCCAAAAATTCCATTTGGTTGATTGGAAATATGATTTGAAGAGATTTCTTTGCAGGAATATGTTATGGCGCATTCGGGGGATGTGGGCAACGATGCAGAAGAAAAACTTATTTTAAAATAAAATAACCAAAGACCAGACAGTTGATGCAGTGAAACTTTATTGTTTTAACAAGAAACTCTAACACTTAACAAAATAAATACCGTGTATACTCCGGTAAGTTTTTGTGTGATTTAACATCGCAAGCGGCTGTCGTTGCGAGTGCTCCTACCAGTATATTTCGACCAAAATTATTGGTTAGAAGACATTCACAAGATCGTTCAAATTTGGGGTCCCCTTTAGCACATGTGGCGGAAGCAAGGGTAGAATTTTTAATGACGAAGTTCGACAGTCGATACACTTCATCAACATTTTTAACAAATGAATCAATTGAAACCATGGTATTAGACCATTTTAGCTCGATGGTATCATTAACGGTTTCATCGTCTTTGCATTCCATGTTAGTAGCTAATACAACTGCACATTGAGCAAGCTTTACGAAATCTAAAGGACTAACTGGCGGGTATTCGCTCAACGAGGCAGTTTTTAATCCTTCCTCATTGATTTCAGGACCGCATTCTGACATTTGTGTGGCTGGTTTGGCTAAGTCCTTAGCGATTTTCATAGGGCTGAAATTACATGATATTGGCAAAACAAAATTAATTGTGTGATTATATGATTGTATTCGGTTTTTTTTTTTTTTAGTTATTTTACCTGCAAGGTAGTTGACATGTGCAATTTATGGTCAATGATAAAAAAGTGAGATCAAATGCAACTCGTTTATCGTTTCCAATCGGATACAAACAACTTTCATCCAATTTAATAGATGGCATTCCGGTGATAGTACACTCGGTACAAAACGGTACGATGGAGATTAATTTGACCGGTCCAAGCCTAAGCGATGAATGAATTTCATAATTTATATGTTTAATACTATTATCATTCTTGTTATTTTACTTCTGGAAGATATCAGCTATCTGAATGATTCCAACTTCCCCGGCAGCAAAACACTCGTCACATTCTAAAATTACATTTAGTAATCAAGGAACACTTATTCGACAGTCTTTTTTCCGACGGCGAATTTTTAAAGATTTGAGATATTTCACCGTTTTATCTTTGCAGCAGCTTGAGCTAGACTTGCATGTGCAGATATTAAACATAATGTACATTCCGCAATCATACTAACTACTGAATTGCATGTTTGTGATTGATGCATTTGCTCAATAATTCGATTAAAACATCTCAATAATATCATATCAAAATGATTGAACACTAGGCGCATTCATAAAGTCATTTAAACTCGTTTAAATTTTTAAAACTAGTCTAAATGTAAGATTTTACATGTTAAATTTGACATTTGGACTGGTTTAAAATATTTAAACAAGTTTAAATGACTTTATAAATGTGCCTGCTGTAATTAGTATCGAACTTCCTACCGCCTATGTTGGGATTGGGAGCGGCAATACAATCAGTAATTTGGTAAGATACGCACACAAACAGCAACGCGAGTTTCATCATGTTTCAAGCTGAAAGCAAATTACGGTATTATCGTCAATTAAGTAGGAAACGCAACCGACAATACGTGAAACGATCGACCTGACACCATTTCAAGAACATCAAATGTTACATGTGTCCGACTTAGCACCGCACAAAACAAATTTCCAATCGAAATTTGGACATTTCTGGTTGTTAATTCATTTTTTAAAAAAATTTCTAATTCTAATGCAATAAATTGGGAAATTGAAGTGCAAAATCGCAGCCATGCATCACTTTCCACAGAGAAGCCCCAGAGAGAAGGGATTTTTCAGATATTACATCCGCAAAGTAAACTCAAACTTACCTGATGTAGTACTGTAGTACAAGGAGTCGTTTGGAAATGATTCTGTTTATGAAATATTTGCATCTTTTATACTGACGAGCTAACAACAACAACGCAGCAATAAAACGCAACTGCTGGAACTTTTAATGGAAATATGGTTAGGCCAAGTCCCACTTGTGCGTTTTCTTTGTGCTCGTTTTATTTTCTGCATGATAAATCCTGTGATTCAGTCCATAATAATATCGGTAGCAGCTTTCAATTGTCTGAACGTAAACGTATGTTAACCCGGAAGTAGCCTGGGACAGCGCCATTTACCCTAGCTACGCCTCTAGTTAACGCATTTACACTAGGCACATTTATAAAGTCATTTAAACTCGTTTAAATGTTTTAAACCAGTCTAAATCTTACATTTAGACTGGTTTAAAAAAATTAAACAAGTTTAAATGACTTTATGAATGCGCCTGCTCATTGTATTGACATTTCCAACACAAGTAACATGTGTGCGCAGATGCGTCATCGCACTAGTGAGCTAGGCGCCACTTAAAGTTTTATACATTTTTTTAAATATTGAACTTAATAAAACGGACGACGTATCGTTGTCGTGGCGTTACGTCGTAGCGATGTAACGTAAAAACGTCACAACAACGGTCTGAAATGCTGTTTTCCGAGTATCTTCACTCTAAAAATGGCAGTTTTTAATTGATATTTCCAAAAGTTGGTAATTTCACTTATAGCAACATGCCGCTTGAAGCGTGGTAATACCGTATGCTGATTTCCATCAGATACCATCATATTATGGTTTGTTTTGTCACACAATACACAGAGTGACCACTTGAAATGAGCCCTTGCAAATTGGACTTAGAACATCCTGTTCTTTCTGTAAATGAAAGGTATTGTCACATACAGTGTGATTATTTCAGATGACAACTACAGTCCAATAATTTCAGAATTCAATTCAAATTTTTTATTTTCAATTACCAACAAAAATAAATAGAAAATAACAAACAAACAGTCATAAAACCAAACTAAAAAATAATATACCACAACATTAATTAAATGAAAATATAAAAAATAAATCAATTCACTTCATCTAATAATTCCATAAAAAAATAAATCCAAATCAAATTCCTGATAATTATAATAACAAAACAATAAAACTGCATATATTTCATCAAACTAAACTCAACTGTTTGTATTACCTTAGCTGCTTTGGACCCACCAATTACCATACAATTTTAGCATTTTTTGACACATTTCATGACCATTTTCTCCCTTTAAATGCCATCCATGATTGTGCAATTTCAGATTTCACTTTATATTCATTTGGAACAAGCAAAAATCCATTATTTAATATTGTGCCAAAAACAAGCATTTTAAATCATAATTTACCAAAGCCAAAGCATTTCATTTCAACCTGCAGTTTTGTTGTAATTATTACTATATTATTTCAATGGATACATAGGTTTATTGAATCGGACTCTCACTGGTCTTCATCTTCTTGTTGTCGAGCGAAATCAAGAAACACCTTCAAACATATTGATAAAAAAATGTTATGATATGTTTCCTCAGTGTATTAATAGCCGACTGTCTGCAACATGCCATCACAAGCTAACTAGTAATGCTTCCACGTCATAAAAATGCGGACAAAACAGCGCGCGTCAAAACAGCGGCGGCAAAACTGCACGCCGTCAAAATGACCTGACCTAACCTAACCTAACCTAAACTAACCCCACCTAACCTAAAATTAGGTTAGATTAGGTCACTTTGACGGCGCGCTGGTTTTTCCGCGCGCTGTTTTGTCCACGCTGTTTTGATGTGCCACCACTCTGTATCGGTACAAACAGCGGAAAAGTCGTTTGCATTGGCACGCTGCAGACATCGGTTAAGTAACTAACCTGTTCTAATGTTGATTGACTAAAACTATATTCTGATATTCCCAAATTTAGTTTTGCTGTTAAGAAACATAATTAATCATTGAATGATACTTTAGTAATTAGTTAAACCAAGTTACCGGCTTCTAAATTGGAGAAAACTTCTGCTAACGAAGAAACGGTAGATTGCGGAATGCTGTATTTAAAGTGATTTGCAAAACTTTCTTGCATAATTGCTTGAGGAAACAAATCTTTAATGAACTGTTGAAAATCTCTCAACAGTGTACTAGGACCTAGTTTAATTTCCAGTAAATATCCACGGCCATATTTATTTTTCAGATGTTGTGTCGATCCTAAACATCTGTTCGAAGAAAAACAAAACCCGTTTACAATTTGTCACCATCGGCTGCCGATGGATAAACCGCTAATTCTCATTGGTCAGCAGGCAAATTACTGCCAGTTTCTTGCGATAACGTTTTTTCTGAAACAGAGTACACTCAACCCTCGCTTTACGGCCTAGATAGGTTCCGGAAAAGTTGGCTGTAAAGCGAAATGCTGTATAAAGGTTCAGGGGCAATTCGCCCTCATTCGTTATGGAATTTCCCGATTTTTGGCCACATAAAAAATATTAGGCCGTAAATAAAAATTTAGCCATAATAGCACAAGGCTGTTATGACGAAAAGCTGTATAAAGAGCGGCCGTATAGCGAGGGTTGATTGCAGTGTATAAATTTAGTTATTACCTTAGCCCGCCCTTGACCATAATTCCAATTCTCGTGCACACAATTTCAGCTTCCTCCATGGAATGTGTCGTTAGAATAGCACCTCTGGTACCGCGAAAACTGGCCATAATTGTATTCCATAAAAACCGCTTCGCTTGGGGATCCATTCCGGTGGATGGTTCATCCAACAAGACAATTCGGGAAGACCCTAACAAACTGATGGCAAAACTCAATTTCCGTTGAGTTCCACCTGACAACTGGCTCGCTTTCTTGTCCACGTGTTCCCTAATGTTCAATCCTTCGATAAACCTAAAAAACAAAGCGAATCAAACCAAAGTACCGCTAAATTCTTTATGTCATCACATTACTTGTTGACCACAGTCTCAACATCGGCTTCCGGTATGCCCCGTATCCTAGCGTAACAGCGTAGATGCTCTTTTAGGGTGATATTCTTCCAAAGAGCATCGTGTTGGGGACAATATCCCATCAGACGGAAAACTGTAGACAAATTACTAGAGACCGTGTAACCGGCAACAACGACTTTCCCCGCAGTCGGTTCCTCGTCGGACACTACAATCCGCAGTGTTGTCGTCTTGCCAGCACCGTTCGGGCCCAATAAGCCGAACACTTCGCCGGATCCGACCGAAAAACTCAAATTGTGTACTGCCACTTTTGGCATGTTTGTACTAATGTTTGGTTTTCGGTGGAAAAGTTTCTGTAAAAACCCGATCTTCCATGTTTGCGGATCGTAAACTTTACGCAAATTCTTGATTAGTACATTAGCTCTCTGTGCGATAAATGAATAAATAAATAAATAAATAAATAAATAAATAGATTTTTCTTCATTTACAGAGTCTGGATTGGAATCCAGCAAATCGACTTTTTGCCGTTCAGCGATTACGTCTGAATCTTCGCCTTCTACAATTTCTTCGTTGGTTTTAAAGGCAGGATCTTTCTTAGAAAAGAGAGAGGATACTGGCACACCCATGCTCCATAGATCCAACATCCGCAGCACGCAGTAATACACAAAAACGTGTAGTACTAACTAAACGATAGAAGAACAATTGGCCAATTGGAATTTACAGCAGAACACTGATTATCCCAAAGCCGGGTAACACTTTACCGAAAAAATTATGACTAGAATTTCCTTATCAAAATAATCTGCCATCGTTGGCTCGCGGCGATATGCTTGGCACATTAAATAAACCTACACGAAAAGACATGAATGAGAAGTGGCCCGATATACAAATTTTAGTCATTGAATTCAATTACCTTATTAATATAATAAAGACTAGAAAATGGAATGTACAAAGGAAACAAAAGACTGAATGTCACATGCAATGCCCAGGATGAAGTTGCATCGTGACTGAGTATATCCAACACGAATACCGCTACATATGGAATGTATCCCACCTTGATAAACAAAACATTATTGCTGAATCAATAATTCCAGGTATTCAAAAACACTTTTACAACTCGGTTACATAATTTAACATGATATCAGCAGTGTTGGGCCAGTACCAAGTGCTGTACCGGCAGTACCACTGTTACCCAAAGCCATTTTAAGCCCTTAGCAGGCCCTAGCCACTTTTCTTCTAGAGGCCTCTGTTTATCTTATTTTAGATTTTCATTCAATTTTTACTGTTTATGTATTAATTTTTTTCAAGTGAAATATTGTGGGCCCTAAAAGGTTCATAAGCCCTAGGCACTGCGCCTACTTGGCCAAATGGATGAACAGCCCTTTTGGTACCGCAGCAGTTTTTTGCAAAACATACCGGTACTGCCGTACTTCTTGTGCCAGCCCAAAGTACTGCCAGACAATTGACTAAAAGATGCTAAAATATCAGTGGCATAGCAAGAAGTCAATGAGGCAGTGTGGAAGTTGGGTTGATGGGCCCTTCAGCAGAGCTGCAGCCAAACTCGGCAAGATGTACACTCGCTATTTTCATCCTTCATGGACACCCTAAACTTGTCAGCCCGTGTCAACCACATGCACTGCACCCTCAATTGCTACACCACTGTAAAACATTACAATAGAATCTAGGACGATTGATACTGGACTACATTTCTGTGAGAGTAGATCAAGATTTACTTTCTTGAAAGTCACTTTCTAAGGTTGATTTTCTTTAATAGTGACGTAAAAAGCGTCACTTCAGCCTTCTAAAAGGAAAGCGAGTTCCCTTCAAGAATTGAACGCACGTAATAAAAACTGCCAGCAGTAAAGTCCGATATTAATCGTCCTAGTTAGAACTATAAAACATGAGACCGATCGGCAAAAAAATCCGTTATCAAATTGAACTTACGAATACTACAAAAATGGAGAGAAATGATTGCGCTTTTTCATGATCCTTGAATGTAAACGAGAGAGCGTAGTAATAAAATAATGATGATGGTAAAACAAGTATGTAGATTATGACTAAACACAAAAGAGCACCATCCGTCATAAGGGAGTGGATACCGAAGGCAACGACGACTACAACCATTTGAATGAGTGAAATGGCCATCAGAAAAATGTGGCAAACAAAGAATGAAATCCAGTATACATGGAACGTCATCCCGTTGACTCGAAGAAGATGCTTCACCTTTCTCTAACAATGCACAAACAACATTTTATGAATAGGTAAATGTATCTATACACTCAACCCTCGCTATACGGCCACTCTTTATACAGCTTTTTGCCATAACGACCTTGAGCCATTACGGCTAAATTTTGATTTACGGCCTAACATTTTCGATATACGGCCAGAGAGAACGGCCCCTGATTTATTATACGGCATTTCGCTTTACTGCCAACTTTTCCGAAACCTATCTAGGCCGTAAAGCAAGGGTTGAGCATACTCTGTTTCAGAAAACTTGTCACATGTTTTCTGAAACAGGGTACGAAGCGGCAAATGTTGTACACTCACTTCTCTGTCTTCCACCACATCAACGACCAGCGTCAATGGTATGGAAGCAAAAAGGAACCCAATCATAGTTGAGGATCCAAAAATATTGCCGTCAAAGTTGCGAAAGGTCTTGCGGTTCGGCAATAATTTTGCATGTAATGTTATAGGATTTTTTGTGGGTGAATTTGATGCCATGACCAACCAGGCATTACTTAGCAGATTGATTAACGACGGAATAATGTGTTGACTAGTATCATTGTAGATGGCATCCAATTCGAGCTGCAAATTTACACATAAAAATCACATCTCACAATCTCGTTAAAGACATGAACAAAAATTACCAATCCTTGTGCATAATTATACTGAGTAACATTTAGGTAATAATTATGCGGAGGATTATTCAGTAGAGAGCGAAAACTTCCTCCATAGGCTTCTGAACTAACTCCTTGCGCTTCAAAGGCATTAAGCAGTTTAGAAAGTGATGCACCTTTTGTTAATACAAACAATAATTAATTATCCACATTACAAGATGTGTAAATAACAAAAGCCGTGTCTCCACTAGTTATTCCCTGGATATATTTACAATTTGGATGATGTCAATTATTGGCCAATGAAAGAATCATGTAACTAATCCTTTTCTGAGAAATACGATAACCCCTCGACATGCGAAGTTTTACAATTACACAGCTTGGTATATACCAGTGTTTCTCAATAAATAGGAAATAGGAAGGAAAGGTAATCTTAAGGAAGAAAAACATCTCCTGGTTGTATGACTTTTTCTAACTAGTCAATAAGTATCACTGAAAAAATTCAATGTGCCAGGCAAGGCCGTCATAATAAGTTACTTTCAAGCACGCTGGGCTAAAAATATCAAATGCCCCTTGCCTCTTGTTATACTGCATAGGATAGGAGGTGCCTGGTGTCCTTCGGTGCTCGGTGCCCAGGGGCTGCAGCCCTTTTAGCAAGGCCGTCTTAATAAGTTACTTTCAAGCACGCTGGGCTAAAAATATCAAACGCCCCTTGCCGCTTGTTATACTTGTCATACTGCACAGGATAGGAGGTGCCTGGTGTCTTTCGGTGCTTGGTGCCCAGAGGCTGCAGCCCTTTTAGCCCAATGGTCAAGGTGGCCCTGGTGCAGGGGATAATCAAGGTGGCCCTGGTGCAGGGGATGATCATGATGGCCCTGGTGCAGGGGATAATCAAGGTGGTCCTGGTGCAGGAGATGATCAGGGTGGCCCTGGTGCAGGGGATGAAGTGAGTTTGATAGATACAGGTCATGATACTTTCAAGCACCCTGGGCTAAAAATATCAGGCACCCCTTGGCCCTTGTCGTACTTCACAGGATAGGAGGTGCCTGGCGTCAAAGCCGGATTTACGTAAAAGCCAAATAAGCAGTTGCTTAGGGCCCCCACCCTTCGGGGGCCCCGGAAAAAGATTCCACTATGTCCCAGGAAAAATTAGTTGACTTATTGCTAACTTTGGAAGTAATTTTTTCTTTGGGGCATATGTATTTATATTTACTATACGTGTGCCGTAATGTTATACAGTTTGAGAACCCCTGGTATCTACTGCTGTATTAAAATTTAGACTACGCGTTAAGAATTCAGTGTTTTCAGGACACATCGAAGGACTACTATGTTGGTTGGTATTCACCTGTGAAATTATCATACAGCAACGACGGATTTCCTAAAAGTGTTTGGTACATATCAGGTTTAATTTCCAGCATTGTCTGTAATTCTGGCGTGGTTTGGTTCCGCAAAAACAGGAAACTGATAATCAACATGATGACAGGCATCACAATGGTAGCATAAATGTTCTTCGGGAGACGCACATTCGACAAAAAGCGTATCCAAATAATGGATCCGAGTGATTGCCACGAGGAATAATTCGTCTTGCCAATGTATTCCAGAACTCGGTCCAAGCCGGCATCATCTGGCGACAAGTTAAGTCGGTTTTCCACCACGGGAGTGGTCGGAGGAGAAGAGCGAATACTCTCTTGATGTGAGAGTGACCGATTAAGCAGCATCACTTTCACAGCTGATTCCTTCGATTCGAGAATATGTTCTCCCCCTTCTTCGCCAAGTTTC
The DNA here is from genome assembly GCA_034701245.1 of Strigamia transsilvanica. Taxonomy (NCBI): domain Eukaryota; kingdom Metazoa; phylum Arthropoda; class Chilopoda; order Geophilomorpha; family Linotaeniidae; genus Strigamia; species Strigamia transsilvanica. The sequence goes on along the minus strand of JAQIXU010001526.1, from coordinate 547 downwards.
AGAAACACTTCCTCCATCGTAGTCATGTTGATGCCGTAGCTACGAACACCCAGCTGGTTCGGGCCCTCTAGTTTCATCGTTTCGTCCAACGCTCTGAACAGGGTCGGGAACTTTTCGATGTCGTTAAGGGGGAGTAGGAAAGAAATTTCCCGTCCATGAGTAGGTGTCTGTGAAGCATTGGGGATGTGGTGAATGACGAGTTGGATGATGCGATTAAGGTTGTAGTTGTCCTCAACCACCATTCTAGATAAATTAAACAACAAATTCATATCAGACAAAATGTGGCACCAGCAAGCTGTATCTTGCAGAATTCTGCACCAGCAAAAGTGGCATAGCTAGCATGGGTGACACCCGGGGCGGATATCGATGGTGTCACCCCCCCCCCCGTACTGGATCGGTTGAGACATTCCAGCATATCCTTTTGATTTCCAGCTGTCAGTGTGAGTCCTGCATCAGTGACCATCTCACCGGCCATTCGTTTGGGGGTGACACCCGTTGCAGGCCGCCCCCGCCACCCCCCCAAGCTACACTAGTGACCAGCAAACTG
>JAQIXU010001525.1:0-16808 GCA_034701245.1 Strigamia transsilvanica | reverse complement strand
TGACATTTTAGACCAAAAATTGACATTTTAGACCAAAAATTGACATTTTAGACCAAAAATTGACATTTTAGACCAAACATTGTTATTTTAAACCAAAAATCTATATTTTCGACTGATGTAAGTGCAGTGATGATTTGGCCTATAAAAAGTCAATTTTTGAGCTAAAAACGTCGATTTTCGGTCTGTGAAAGATGATTTTTGTAGGCTAAAAACGTTGATGTATCGTAATGTCGCAATGCCGAACTGGTCACAGTTGCTACTTTTTTTTAATTTGCTGGTTTTCGGGACCACCAATATTCGGCCGGTCTGTACCCCGGATTCCCGGGAGCCATAATTCGGAACTTTATGCTATTTTGATTTTTGGCTAAAAATTTAAAACAGGATTAATTAAAACTCATGGAAACGGGCTTATATCCCCCATTGTGTAGCTAGTAATTAACACGTCCTGGGGTGGATTTTTCTGATTTTAATTAGCAGTTATTTCTTTGTTTTTGCTTCGAGTTTGGTCGAAAATATTGCTGGGAAGCCAATATCAGGACCAGCTTGTTTGTACATTACTTAATCAAGTTAGTGTGTATGAAAAGGATAGTGTGTTGCTGTGCTTTGTGGGATTCCCTTTGGTAGTTTCACCAATTACACCAAGGTAACTTGTGTGTAATTGAAGGTTAAAGGGTGAAGTGAGAGAGGTACTAATTACATTTAATTAATTGATACTTAATTATGTTTTTAGTTGATTAAAGATGTGTTTTGTTGTTGAAAAAGCAGCTAAGCTGGACCAGACAGCTTTTGTTGTTAGCAAGAATTTCTACATCTCGCCTAGAACTTTGGGTTTTATTGTTTTGAGGAATTGGATTTCAGGTGGAACCAGAAGCCTTTTTACTGTGCCTTCAAGTGGCGAGTGCAGTGCTGATTTTTAAGTGTTTAAAGGATGGGAGCCGGTTGGATTGTAGTTTAATATCTGCCTGCTTTCTCTATGGGTAAATGCAAGTGGCTGGAAGGGAGGAGCGGCATTGCTTTCCTGGGAATTTTGCTTCCTTAACCTTCATTTGGCCATGGTAGATCAGAAAAATTACAGAACTAGCAAAATGAGTTTAATTCTTTATATCTTGAAAATTAATGGGTACCAACTTTTATTCTTCATTTTTTTTTGTTTTTTGGTTTTGTAAGGATTAAGTGTAAATAGTTTTTCAATTATTAATAAGATGATTTAATGTTTATAATATAAAACAGTATTAAACGGAGCGGTTTACAATGTTTAGTTATTTTTTAGCATTAGGTGGAAAAGTAAGATTGTGTACATGCACAGAATGATTTTTTGAAAGGAAATGACCGACCTATGTGAAGGTTGCAGTTTTGATGTGATGGTTAGATCGGCTATGAGTGGTGCATAGAAGCCCTCCATTCCAATAAAACGTTGTAATTGTTTGATGCTGGAAGGTTGTGGATATGGAACAATGGTTTCTACTTTATCCCCATTTGCAGTGTAATCACCGTACAATTTGTGTGGCTTATTTGAAGGAATATCTGTGGTTTAGTTTGCTGTTTGGAGGGGGTTTATGATGGCATGGCAGGGGGAATTTGGATCAACATTAGCCAGTTGTGTTTCTATTTTGGAAGTAATTGAAACGTGATTGTCATGGTTCAGTTTTGCAAAATTTCTTAAACAAAATAGTAGGCTTGCCATTATTATTGCAATTAGCTTGTTGGGTAGGCACAATCGTGGTAAGAAACTAAAAGTTGTTGCTTTTAAGCCATGTTCTCAATGGAAGGAGGTGACAATTTTTAAGATCGCAATTGTACAGCACATCCAGCGGAATGCTGTATAAAGAGCAGCCGCATAGCGAGGGTTGGGTGTACTGTAGGTACAGTGGAACCTTGCATAACGAGCATAATTTGTTCCAGAGTGTTGCTCTTAATGCGAAACACTCGTTAAGCGAAACAGGGGGACTCCCCGAAAAGGGGGAGAACGTCACTCGCTATGCGAAACATAGCTCGTTAAGCGAGTCATTTTTTAACATTTTTTATCGCTTGTTATGCGAATTACTTGTTGTGCGAGGTGCTCGTTATGTGAGGTTCCACTGTACATTCATAAAGTCATTTAAACCAGTCAAAACGTAAGATTTTACATGTTAAATTTGACATTTGGACTGGCTTTAAAAATTCAAACAAGTTTAAATGACTTTATGAATGCGCCTACCGGAACAGTAACGATGTTCTAATCCCCAAAAGCAAACTTGCAGCAAATCAGCGAAATTTGTTTACTAAAACCACAATTTTTTGCTCGATAAAGAGTTTGTTCTGTTTGTTGTGAGTTTGAACGAATTTTGCTGTTGCTTTAATTGAAGCTGATGAGATAAAAGGAGTTAAATTGGGTCATTTCACTTCACTTCCTCGGTGTCTGTTTCTGGTGCAGTCAGTGGTATCACTTCCGGGATTGGGGAAAAATGCCAGAGGATCGACTCCGAAGGAAGACGAGAGAGAGAAAGAGATGTTTGGCCAATTGGCGTCACGCCAGACTCTGCCCTTGGCCCCTAGGAGAATGTTGCTCCAATTTTATTCCTATGCTTATTTGTCGCTCGTATTTCATTTTGCTAATGCTTGGGAAAAGGGGGCCAAGATTATGCTTTGTGCAACCGGAAATGAGACTGCGATTGATGTGGATGCTGCTGGAGGATAAGCAAAGGGGATTTTCGCAACCGGTTTCTGAGAAGGAGATTTTCTTCTTTCGTCTCTGCACTCGGGTCTATGATTTGCATACGTCTACGTGCTTGTGAGAGCAATCGACCCGGATGTCATAACGCGCTTGCACGAGGGCAACGTGGATTTTTCTTGTCTGTATTTCTTTGTTTGGAATTTATTTTTCATGCATCGGCAGTTTAAATTTGTAACGCGTGCTGGAGGAACTGTCATAGTGAGGGGTTTTGTGGGATTTAGGTCGGTTGAGTCAGTGGGGGTAGCCAGGAATGTTATTTGGGGGTGCATGAATGTGGAAAGAGAAGTGTAGGAGGCAGAAATGGGGCATAGGAGTTGGCTAGGGGGTGCGGTTGGGAGGTGGTGTCGTCCCAAAATTGCTATTTTTGAGGTTTACAAGTGAAACTTCTACAGGCGCGGTAGGGCAAATTGGACTGAATGTCACGAAAAGTGAAACGTGGCTATGCACATGCGCAGCGTGTACTGTGTGTATACGTAGCGTAAGGCTACCAGGCACTACCATCGACGCAGTATTCTCGTGTCACTTAGAAAATTTACACTCTAAATTATTTGTATCGTACTTCAGCTATCATGAACCCATAATTTCTTTCTTGGAGTATGAATCTATGGAAATTGATGAATAAATAAAAAGAATATTTTTTTTATTTAATTAAGAGGAATTTTTTTTTTAATTAAATTCTACTGCGGGAGAGTCTCGCGCATCTTTTTTTAATTTTTATTTTTTGAAAAACAATTGAAAACATTTTTATGGCATGTTTCAAGGGGAGTGCATGTGCACCGAAAAACCTTCCCTGGCTAACGCCACTGGGTAGGGTGCTGGAATGAATGAAGAAATTGATGGATAAATATTGTATGGTGTCTGGGGGTTAATATTTTATCGAGTTGTTGTCGGAATGCTTTTATTTATACGACTTGCTTCCTGTTAATGACCATCCATATGGTCTAAAAATATAAGTTTATTTGACAATATATTTCAAAAGAGAATTTTTTTATTATCTAAATAAGGTGCGTTTCATAAAGATAAGGCCACCCAAAAAAATCACAGATCTGGGAAAGATGATATAGGTACGGGCGTCTCTATTATTGTTACTGTAAGAATAGCTAAGTATTAGTTCATTCTTGTAACGGCATGGTTAAATTTGAAACAATGGTGTTTTTGAAAGTTCGGGGTCTCGAACTGGGGCCCGAAAAAACATTAGTTGACTTCTTGAATGTTCGAGACGGAAATTTAGACGAAACTTAATTGAATGCGCCTAGTGTGTTTCAGAACTTCAAATCTTTTAAAACACTTTTGGTCTGCCCCAGACAGATAGCAAAACATTTTTTTGAATTTAGTTTTTACATTTCACATTCTGTGCGTGAGGATTCAATGAATCCAAATAATCGATTTAGCTGTGAATGCACATACTAGAGATGATAAGAAACCTATTAAAGACCTGTAGAGTCGAGCTAACTTTAACTATTCATGCAGTATTCGTAGATTCAATAATTGATCTCGAGTCAGCCAATGAAATGAGATGAAGTGAAATTTTTCTTTTATATTGAAGGTCTGTTCATAATTCTTTGACACCAAAAAGGCAACGTCGACGTTGGTTGCCAGGGAAAACTAACATTATATTTTAACCCTAAAACCTACTGTAGTTTGCACCAGAATATTTGAGCTAGCCTAATATCTGAATCTAGTTGTGGATGATTTAGCCTACAAAATGATTGCGCTAAGGGCTAAGGCCAAAGGCGTGCGTAGGTTAGGTTAGAAGAGGATTTATAGGTTCTTGCAGAAGAGCCCAATGGAGCTGCAGGGCTCCTTCATTCCAAAAGAAAAATTGTTGCTCACGAATAATTAATTGTAAAAATTTTTTTTTTGGATAATTTGTTTTAATTTGGGTCCCAAAATGGCTGTGAGAAGGGCTCCCCAGACAACTAGAAATCAGTTTTCCCATGAATATTCAGAGATGACATTTTCACAATACACCCGTACCTTGTTATACGGCCTCCCTTTATACGGTCCCCCCTTTATGTGCCCCCCCCCCCTTATACGGTTTTTCGACATAATGGCCTTGTGTAATTATGGCTAAATTTCGATTTACGGCCTAACATTTTCGATATACGGCCAAAAGTCGGGAAATTACCTACCCCTGATTTGTTATACAGCATTTCGCTTTGCGGTTGACTTTCCAGGAACGTATCCTGGCTGTATAGCAAGGTAAGGGTGTATTTTTAAGAAAAAAATGCAATTTACGAGCAGAAAAATGCATTTTGTGCATGTACCCTGAAACAAGGGCCACTTTAGAATCGGTGGCCCGGGTATTTGCTCTCTTATTCTTCCCCTTAATCCGGCCCTCGACCCATTGTTTCTGAGAAAACTCTCTAAGCAGAAAATGTGAACTACAATACTTTTTACCTACCAATAGAAATTTTGAACCAAAGCATTTTCCCTTGTCAACATGCAGCCAACTTTTTTTACTGAACTGTTTATGGTGTTTTGTAAAATAAACTTAACTCCCTTTAGACTGGACACTTCTCACAAACGAATGGTGTTTGGAGGACCCTTTAGGTCTGGTTAACAGGGATGCATTGTGTCCACGCCAGCCGCCTTGTAGACTAGACAGTTTTGCCTAAACCCAATCATGTCTGGTCTTGAGGGAACTCAATGTATTGATTATTGGTAAAAAATGTTGATTCTAAAACCAACAAATGAAGTTGTAGAAGAATCTGTGCTGGAATAATACTTAAAGCCACAAAACATTGATCTTGAATCACATCTTCTATTCTATCTTTTCTGAGAGACAATGCACTCAATTAACCCAAACTAATTCTTTTTGTTCGTAAGATTCTTTTTAGTGTTGGTTGGATCAAGAAAGGCAATCCCTGCATTCATTAGAATCTTGTTCAGTGCATTTCTCGAGGCAAAGGGCACTCTTGTAGTGTTTCAAACGAAAAATTGTGGCACCAGAAGTGGGTGCCACTTGACGAAGACAGAACAGGAAGTCCTGTTTTCTGGCCAGTTTTCAATCTCCTATGGCAGGGCCGGCCGGCCAATAAACGGGGCCTTGTGCGAACGTTCTCATGCGGGGTTGATTTTAAGATAAGTATAAACTCCAAGTAGTGAAGATAAAATCTTCAAATAGAATCGCATTTTATTTCAATTTCACAATTATCATTATTAATTACACTTTTATAAAGTCCATACACCCTTCATAGGCTTTAATTATTTTTACAGTCTTGCGAAGTCGTTGATAATATCATCATAACTCAAAGTTATGGCGCTGGCGCGGGGCTTATCCAAGCGCGGGGCCTTGTGCAGGCATACCGTTTGCACCGCTGTCCGGCCGACCTTGTGCTATGGCGTCACTTCTTCTTACTTAGGTAGAAAAAATACTCTATTTCTTCTGCCACAGAAAATACCACTGACCAATCACATAACTTTTTGCCCACTGATGTCATCTTGACCTCTGGTCACGAGCAGAGCCGATACAAAACGACAATTGTCGAGCCGACCAATCCCAAAGCATGAAACAATTGGCAACTGACGTCTGATTGATTAGTTATTACCGGCAACAATCCCTGGCGCCAGGGATAATTGCCGCCAAATCGTAATGACGGCCACATCTTCCTGATGAGGAGACGCAAGTTTGGAACACGTTTTCTGCCCACTTTTCTGCCAGATGGGAACCAGCAACAGAAAAGATTAATTTCAGCTCTGAAAAATTTCTGTTTTTGCTGCAAAAAGAATATTGAATTCTGACCATGATTTGAGGCTAAATGAGCCAGTTGAGCAGAAATGAATCGAGACAGATCGATGAGCTGTCTTAACTTTCTTTGTTTCACAAGATTAAATTGAAACAATTTTCTCAGCAGTTGATGTTAATGAGGGCTTACCATCTTTAATACTTTAAACTACTTCTAGAATGAAATGATTTCTTGGTCTTGATAGTGTTTTCTTTGTGAGTTTTAACTGTTTCAGCAACAGAGGAAAGTGTGTGGTGGTATGAATTGTGTTACCACTGTTAACATTTGGATTTGGGATTTTAAGTGGCCAATAACTTCAAGGTCTTTTTTCAAAGCGGAGTTTTATAGGTGTGTGGGATAAGGATTTATAGTTTACAAACAACACCAAACCATGGTCTTAAACCATATGTGTCATCTGGGATCTTGCGTCTAGGGTAAGAGCGAAGCACGCTTGAGGATACCTGCATTACCGTTTGACAGATGTATTGTACCAGTAATGAAAGTTTAATAAGTTGCAAGCTTGGCAGATACACATTAAACATCCAATGACCAACCATGTGCACATCTGTTCACACTTTGACAGTTGGGGAATTAGCCACAGCTGTATAATGAGTTAACTTGCTCTTGTGGTCAAGTTATGAAATTGTTATTTCAATAATCAATTTCCTGGAAAAAAAAATTCAAATTAAAGTCCTACTGCTTGGTGGTTTGTTTCAACATCATAGCATCATAATGGCGCATGCGCATTGCATCATTTGAAGCAAGGGATTGGCCATCTTGGATTCTACGAAGTCTAATTTGCGCTGGTATCGAATTGCGCTTCCAGTCCTAATTTAGCCTAAAAATGCAAAATAATGTAAATAAACAACAATATACTACTAATTTATAACATGGTTGTTTGGCATTATTTGGCCGAATATTAAGCTTAATCTTGGTAAATATGAACTGGAAGAAGAAAATTGTCTGCGCAGATTGGCATGCGCAGTGTCAATTTAGCAACAAGATACCGGGCGCGAACTGTAGGTCCATTCAAGGTTGTTGATGTATAATTCGCGATATCCTTTAATAGCAGACGAATGTCTTATTTAAGTTGCATTATTGCCACAAGAGATGGCGTTCTTTGTAGTTTTAATTTCAGTTTGTTATAGCACCACCTGGTGCCAGTTTTTATTAAAATAAAGAGTTCCAAGATGGCTTCACTTGCAAGGGGTCCTCCTTAAAGCCATCGGATTGTCGAGGGGGTTTCAAATTTTGTTACGGTTTGTTACAAAGGGGGCGGTCTCATTAAAAAAATATACAAGGTGCACAGAATTAATTAATCTAGGGACGGCCCCGAAGCATTATATCGATCCCAATCTAACTCTTGAGGCAGCCATTTTGAATTTGCTTGTAAAAACCAAACGGCAGTACTGAATTTGTTGTTCCTGTTACAAGAAGCAGCAGTAAACAGTAAAAGCCTAACGAGTTGGTAACTAAATTTTTAATAGTTCCATTAATAGATTTGTTATTGTTGCAAATGGTAGAGTGCAACTGTTTTACTGCAGCTGCTTGCACTGTAAGGAGTCGTCGATAAACACGTGACAAGCTCGCAAAGCCTTTAGACTAGGCACTTGGCAGTAGTTAAAAGGACTGTAGGACGTCTAATCCTCTGCAGCAAAGTGCTAAATTTGCCTTCGCTTCATTAACAGTGGGAGGCGAATGGAGGAAAGAAGAGCCGTAAATTGAATCAGAGAATTGGTGTTGATGCTGCTCCACAATTCGCTCTTTTATTTTTCAATTTTGTGTGCACATGTAATTGGTGAGTTATGGTCCATGGGGATTTGAATGAATTGTTTGCTTGCGGATTGGCGTGTTTATGAAAGTTCATGAATCAGTGGACAAAGTTTGATTGCGGCTAGTTGTGGATGTAACTGATGTTTATATTTATCAAATTTGTACAATCAATTGCAATCGGTGTTGCTTAATTTGATTGCACATTGATTGTTTTGGTTTGCCAATCCATTTCCCAATTCTGCAGTTGAATGCCAAATAACCTTTCGGTTTACTCGGTCGGCTTTCACAGCTTTTCCTGTCTTTGGGATGATTTTACATTATTCATACGAAGACCTTGCGGAATTAGGCGCATTCAATATTGAAGCCTAAAGTGACTTCATTGACTTTAGTTGATTGTATGACACACTTTGTGTTGTTGTTTATTGTTTTTGTTAGACAGCTAACATGGTTGTAGTTCGCCTAAGTACAGTCAGACCTCGCTAAGTCGAAAACCTCCCTATGTCGAATTACTCGTTAGTCCCCGGCCGAATTCCCCGGCAATTGCGGTGAAGTTTTGATAGAACTAGGACTACAGCCCAATTTTTATGGGGTTTTTCAAGTTTATAATAAATCAAACTATGGCAAACAAAATTGTTTTGATGTTAACTATACTTGGTTTAAACTTAAATCGCGGTCACATACTACGTTTACATGGTCACAGAGCACCTGGAGCCTCTTCCTCGCAGACCAGCACGTGTCTGCAAACCACCTATTTGAGAAACAGTGCTATAAGCTAGTCTTCAGTGTAAAAACAATATACTTAGAACCTATTACTTAAGGTGTGCATCCTGGGACAGCTTTACACCTAATTACACTTCTTAGAGTGTAGTTCAGTAAGAAACATAGCCAATTATGCTCACTTAGAGGGAGATAAAAGACCCATTGCATAGCCATTTGGGTGGCATTCTTTATACAAAGACTTGTTTAGACAGTGGGTTAGGCCATGAGTAAAAAAGAATGTGTAAATTAAGATCAACAGATGCATTTATTTCCACACGTGTAAACACATTTCACTTGTTTAAATGACTTTTTGAACCCAGCTAATGTCACCAGTAATATTGGGGAGGAGACAGCAAAACGTACAAATGCGGTCATAAAAATTGTCGCTTCCATCAAGCTGCAAGATTTTGAAATGAATGTCTTCATTTGTGACCACCAGAGTGACTGGACACGTCTTCTAAACTCAATCTGCCCAGAGAATCCACTTATTTTTCTTGGCCAGCTGCTTTGTTGGTACTGTACAAAGGAAATGTTCAGGTGATCATCTCAACCAATCACAACAAACACTAAGAAATGAGTCTGTTTTAAAACAAACATGGTGTCTTAGCAATGGACGTGGCAGGCAATGGACTTCAGGCTTCTGTTATCTTATTTTGGGTTTTTCATTCAATTTTTACCGTCTATGTATTAATTATTTTTCAGTGAAACATGAGGCCTAAAAGCAGGAGCGTTGCCACCTTCTCTTGCACCCCCTGCAAATTTCAAAAATGTCGCTCCAAATCACAAAATTGCCCCGAAAAAGCGCCCCTTGTCATTCGGCGCCCCCCTGCACCGCATACCCTGCTTACATTGTAGCACCGCCCCTGCCTAAAAGGTTCGTAGGACCTAGCTAGGCACTGTGCCTACTCGGCCTAATGGATAAAATGGCTCTGTAAGGTGGTAATCTCCTTATTTTGTACACTGTCCAGGCACAAATGAAAACATTCATTTCAAAACCCAGCGGCATGAAGCCGGCGACAATTTTTATGACTGCAATACAATTGTGTATTTCAGCCTGCTGCCATTGGGTTTTTTACCGGTGTTTGGAATAAGGCAAGCAGCTAGCTAAATTCAGACCGGTTTTCTATTAAATCTTTCTTTCATAAGATTTCAGTTTCATGTGGCTGCGTTTAGTTGTTGACCGCTAAATTGCTCGGCAGGCGGCTGCAGTTTTGCATTGTCTTTAATTCTTTTTGTTATTGTCAATATTGTATAAAGGCCTGGTTTAATGTATTTTAGGGGGCATGCCACTGAAATGTTCTCAGCACGATAAAGGTTTATTGTTCGCAGTCTGTTAACTTGACCCTTAATTGTTAGAAACATGGGATGTCTTTTAGGACTATGCCTTATCTCTTGTTCAAGAGTTATGACTCTTCTTAGTCCTTAAAGTTTGTGTAAAATAAGTCAACTGCAGTGCTGATTGTGTTGAATGGGACCTGTTTTTATTTGTTGTGGTTTGTTGATTTGTGGTTGGACGAACAGCAGTTCTTGGTCTAAAGATCCATTTTCATCAAAACGGGTTTGCGAAAACTAGGGATTTTTTTTTTATTTTTTTATTTTTATTTTTTATTTGAACGACATCAATAGTGGACTTGATTGTTTAAAAAAAATTTGTGGAATTGCACTACTTTAGTCTAAAAAAGGGCAAAAGAGGAGGACTATTGCTGGTCACTCTGGAGCCAAAAAGAAATCATAGCCAAATCTGAGACTCGGGATTCATTAATAAAAAATTGAGAAAGGTTTGGGAGGGATTCAGAATTAAGGTTGTTTTGTTGTTACTATCTTCTCGTTACTTATATGCCTTGTTTCTCTCTTCTTGAATAAACTCTGTTTTCTTGTGCTAAATCTACACGTGCATTAAACCCAAAACTGTTTTAACCTCTGGACTGTCCTGGAGACCGAGAGACCTATGATTCGGTTTGCTGATCTGTATGCAATATGAGTGAATGTCGGTCTTCTCGCTGGAGACACTGTTCAACGGGAAGATGTAATTCAATAAGAAAAGAAAGTCCTCTGTATCCGAGATGAGAAGCTGGTAAGTTCACTGCCACAAACAACCTGACACAAAATCATTAAAATACGAATTTTTCCGTGCATTATCACTGTCGGAAAGAATAGAATTCCACTTGCTTAAATGCTTCCACGCATGTTCAACCCAAGTGTGTGTGTCATTCTGAACTGCGAAAGTTCGATACTGTAAATTAATTTTGTTGATAAGTTTATGGACTTTATTTTATTTTATGCATTAATAGGCCTAGTATAAGGCTTAATACTGCTAAATAAGGACTGGAATTAGGAAATCATCTGCACAGAATGGGATAAACACTAGGTGCATTCATGAAGTCATTTAAACTTGTTTAAATCTTTTAAACCAGTATTAAATTAAGTTGACCGCGTTGAAGAAGTTTCGTAGAGTTGAGGTTGCTATGTTCTTTGGGAACTAGTGGTTTGGTTGGTTTAAAGACGTTTTGGTTCTGCGATTCTGTTGGGAGTCCCCGGTAGCTTAATGGTAAAGCACCCGTCCGGTATGCGGGGGATCTGGGTTTGACGCCTGGCTAGTGACTCCTCAAAGTCCGAGCTGTTTTGTTTATTCCAACCAAAAATTTAAGCCATTGAAATTATAACAGAATATAAAAAAAAGCACTTTACAGCTGAAAAAAATTCAATTTTGACATGAAAAACAATATTTATTCATATGCATGGTGATCTTTGTTTGAATTGAAGTTATGACAGTATTTTTCCAAATAAAATTTTCAATTTCATTAATTTAAAAAATCATATCTGCTAGTAAATTGCTTGTAAACAAGCGATTCTTTGCTTTTCTTGTTGCTGCAAGCGTTTATTTAGCAACCATTTTAAAATGGGAAATTTTCCCCAATAAATATTGGTGTACTTTCGGTTTCTAAATAAGGACATCAGTCGTGAGTCAAATGATCAATTTTCGAAATTCGTTATAACAAGGGCTTGTGGGTATTACAGTGTTCGTTATAATGAATAATTCGTTATATTAAAATTCGTTATAGCAAAATATTTTAACATGGGTTCTACGGCGAACCAACTAAGTCATTTTAAAAAATTTGTAATAGCAAAAATTCGTTATAACGAGATTCGACTGTAGTATGAATTTGGCATTAAGATACCGAGCCGCAAACTCGCTTTGCGCTTGCTTGGTTTAATGTCTTTGAACAAGATAGTTTTGGGTTACATGCGGCAGATCTAAATTCAAATATTTTGCTGATAGATGCTTATCTATCACCTTTGCCATCCCAAAGCTAAAAATCAGTTTATTCTAATCGAACAAAGTTGTGCAAATACTGGGATTTGGGATTTGGAGAGCGAATAGATTTTCGGTCTTCCTTCACTTTGCAAATGGCTGAAAGATTGAATTGAAAATGGAGCTGGGAATGGTCAATCTCAGGTGAAGATTTTTTTTGGTCCCCGTTTCTTATCCATCACTCTTTTTCCACCACAACTTGGGTAATGTGGTTTGCTGGTCCGCTTCACTCGTAATGGGATCTTTTTTTCAGCAGGGGGAAAAGTAGGGGCTTTACGCGTGGAATTTTGGGTGGGTTGCGGCAATCAATAAAAGAGGAGGCTAATCAATGAAGAAGAGAGACGCGTGCCGTCTACTCGATCGATAGTTATGACCAGCGACGCGACGTTCAACTTGGCGTTTGTGACCAGAAGGAAAAAATGAATCGGGGGAAACAAAAAGGAAGAAAAAAAAAGTGTTCTTGATGTCAAATATGGATTTTTAAGCGATTAAATCAATTTTATTTTTTTTTAAAATTGGGACAATTTTTGTAAAAATCGACCCATTTTTTACGTTTGGGCTCCTCAGGGCTGGATCAAGGGCTTGGGGCCCTTTGGGGGTATGAATTTTTGTTTTTACTTAAAAATTTTGGGCCCCCTTGCAAAAATATTATTGCCTCCCTCCCCCCCTTTTCCAGGATCGGATTTAGGCTTTGGCGCATTAGGTGCGTGCCTTGGGCCTCCTATTTTTAGAGGCCCAAAAATTCCAAAAAAAAAAAATAAAATTTTCAAAAAATTACCAAAAAAAAATTTTAAGAAATAATTTTTTTCTTCAAAATTAAGATTTGGGCCCCATAAAAGGCTGTGGGAATGGTCCCCAGTTCGTAAAAATGCTTTTGGGGCCCAAAATTTCAACAACAAAAAATTAAAAAATTGAATTTTTAAATATTTTTTTTCTGGATGGGGTCCTTATGATCGGGGGGCCCGGGGCGAGTAGCCCCCCCCCCCCCTTAATCCGGCCCTGGGGCCCCTCAGGGGATGCCTGATTGCCTGTATGGTGAATGGACATTACCATTGATTACACTACACGCGGTGTCTCGAATCAACAGCTGCGAGGTGATTAATAATATCGATAGCATCAGTGTATTCGGTTGATGATGGGTTTATTTCCTGGGTATCGGCAGAAGTGTTTAATGGATGTGCCCGTTTCTATTGTTTATTATCTCCGTTTGATATGAAATGCATTGTGGGTAGATGGAAAATGATGGATAAAGATGCAATTGATCATTTGGTGGTGAAAAAGAAAATGAGTGAATTTTTTTTTTTTGGAAGCGTGTTCTGGTATTTTGTTGTGGAGATTCAGAAAGGGAATCTTGCAGTAGTGTTTGTGCCGGGTGATCAGCAACGTGCAGATGTGTTGACTGTCTGTTCACGCCCGGTAGCCTGGTGTTAAATTCAAACTGCGCATCTCATTCTGTGCATGCATTTAACATGGCGGTTGTCAAGCGTGTTGCACATAAAGGAAATAAATCAAGAAAATGTTGGCACCATGCTGTAGATTACATTTATTAATGAGTTTATTGTTAGTTATTTATTTTAGTTTAGCGTTATTAGGCCTAATATTTGACTTAATACAGTTGAACCTCGTTATAACAAATCTCAAGGGTTCGTTATAACGAGAATTCGTTATATCGAAATTTTTTAACATGGTGTTCTATGGCCGACCAACCAAGTGAGTCATTTACAAAAATTTGTTATAACAAAAATTCGTTATAACAAAAATTCGTTATATCGCGGTTCGTTATAACAAGGTTCGACTGTACTGCTAACTGCGCAGGATGGGATGCGCAGTATGAAAAAAGGCATCAAGATATGGGAAGCGAACTGTAAGCGTACTTTTTGTTCCCGCAAATATTTGTATGTGCAATTCACCTTTTTGGAATGAGGTTTTTCGGGGTTTTGGAATCTCATTGAAGTGTCTCTTTAACGATTTTGTTTTTTTTCTGGTGATGGAGGGATAACCCTGCATAGGGATAGAGATATCCAAGGTCAGGAGTTTAGGAAAATAAATGGAAAGAGGGATGAATAGAGGCGAGTCTCTGGATGGAAAAATGATTGAGGTTGTGTTATTGTGTACTTTTGGACAGGATTGGGATGTGAAAGGGTGTAACTGTTGGGTAGGATACATTACAAATGGAAGCAATACTGTGCTGCTTATTTTCCATATATCCACAACATATTTCCTAATATGCATGACAAATTTCAAACTAATTCACAACACATTTAATATGTATGACACATTTCACATACGGTAATCCTATAACTTACCTGCACAACACAATTTTAAATATCCACAACATTTTTACAACAAAGTTCTACAATAACTTGGAGCACTGTTTTATGTCTCACAGCAATAGATGATTTACATAGAGGCTCAAAGCACTGATCAATCAATGACTGTTCCATGAAATATATATTTGTATGTGATATTGCATTGCATCTCTCATAACATCTATTGATTTACATGCACTTTGACTTTATTTTGGAGCTTTACGTCCGACACCCAATCCTCGCTATACGGTCGCTCTTTATACGGCATTTCGCTATAATGGCCTTAGGGAAGTATGGCACTTTTTCGATTTACGGCCCACAATGTCGGACAAATCCCCTGTGTACGTTTCCCAGATTCGTTGTACGGCTTTACAGTTCAATTTTCCGGAACGTATCTAGGCCGTAAAGCGAGGGTTGGGTGTATTATGCTGGCACATTGCAAAACATTCACACCACATTTTCAAACACGGCTTTCTGAATGTTTGCAATTCAATTCTAGAATTTATTGTTGTCGGTATACAGTATCTTATCGGTGACTGTAGAGTGGAGAAAAAATGAGATCAATAACGCTTGGATGGTAGACGTATTTAATTACCTCTGAAAATAAAAGAAATAAACTGTTTGCAGATACAATTAATTGAAGTTAATTTGGAAAAAGTAAAAATGTTCTGCAAACCGATGTTTCAAACTGAAGAGTCGTTTTAGTGAGATTATAATTGATTTTGCAGGAGACTGACGAAATGATATGATTTTGCATGTGAGGTCAAATCCCTGCTGATTTGCAGAGGAAATACATCAAAGAAACCTGGTGGATTTGTTGAAGATTTTGTGTTTAGCTACTGAGCGAACTCGGAATACTAACTCGGTCTACTAGGGCTTCATACTTCCAATAAAGGAAAGAAATGTTTGCACATTTCTGAATTGTAGTTTGAAAAAAGGAGACAACTAACTCTGTTTGTTTTTAATTTGGGTTTTCAGTTGCTGGTACATCAGCGTACTTTCACTCTGCCTAGTGATATTAATTTAATTTCTATATACGCTGTTGGAACGAGCACCCGATTTAAAACCTTTTGGAAACCGGCGAACGTTGGAACGGCAAAGTTGTGATTAGAAAGATCAAAGAAAACTGTTGTCTAGACATTTCTTCTCGAATTTCCAATGGTAAAGTGACATGTTGGTTTTAGTTATGCATTACTTGAAGCTGCATTCAAAAAGGTTTTTTTGACATTTTTATTATTTCGGGAAATCCCGAATCTCGAGATTGTGATTTTCTCAGTAAATACCCAACTCTAGGCGTGTTCAAATTGGTTATGTAAATGGTTGTGTAAGCTTCATACAATCCACAGAAAAACCTGTAGAAAAACTGTCAGAAATGTCCATTAGTTGCTATTGGCGGTCGTAGGTTTTGAGAACTTTGACAAAACAATTTTATCAGCTGTCCTCTGATATTTAAACTCTTATTACATGAAATTTTATGTGCAAGATGAGTCTGCTGGCTTTCAGGTGTACAGTTTTTCTTAGATTACCAATTGCTATATTGGTATATGCTGTTTGTGTGGAAGCAGACATCTGGTTACCTTATTAGCCTCATTTTCGTTTTAAGATCAAGGATTCCTGGTCTTAATGTCTTTTCCTATGTCATCATTACTGACAATGTTTCAAATCAAATTGAAGGCATTTTGAAAATTTACTCAACTTTATGATTGTTTTGCACATCATCACAAATAGTCCAAAAAAAAAAATACTAAAAAGATTTCAGTAAATATGATCAGTAATTGTTGGCTGTTCATGAGGAAATGGGTGGATTAACCAAATAGTCAAATACCAATATTATCAAAATTTTGTAGCATGGTGCAAAAATGTTGCCCATTTGACACTATGCATGTTTCACATATTGTTGCCTATATGAAATTCTTATTACTTAATGAACTAGCAGTCACCCATGCAGCATGCAAGGTAAATTGATTAAAAGTGAAATAAAAGTGGGAAAAAATGTAATAAACAATGTAGACTATGCGATCAATTTTTTTTTTTAAAAAAAACCTCAAATGAAGAAATAAAAACCACAGACTCAGAGTTTATCTTTAAATTAAAGTTACAGTAGAACGTAGAATGCATCTGTACGGATTTTTTTTCTTTTTTTTTTTCAGATATTAAATTTTTATTTTTATTAGTTTGTTTACATTTTGTCACATCTGGTTAAGATTACCCAT
>JAQIXU010001524.1:0-16811 GCA_034701245.1 Strigamia transsilvanica | reverse complement strand
ATTAGGCCAAGTAGGCACCGGCCTATGGGCCCCACGCCTTTTAGGGGCCCCGCGACAAGGAATCAAAATAATATTGAGTTTGATTTTGAAAGAGAACTTTGCTGGTTCTGATAAAACAGTGCCAGCATCGCAATCGTACATTAATTTTTGAAAATATCAATGTTTGTGTTGTTTAATAAAATTGGTTTATCAAACCTTTTTGCCAAAACGAATCTTACGCAACACAGACCCAGCGCAACAGAGAACTACACAACTGAGTTTTGGAATGCACCTAGTGATAATTTCCCGAGTCATTTCAAAACAAAAAAATATTATCTCCAATTTAGGAGGCAGGTCGTAAAGACCACGAATTTCCTATACACCCACACCCATACCTCACTTTACGGCCGGGATACGTTCCTGGAAAGTCGGCCGCAAAGCGAAATGCCGTATAATGATTCGTTGTGGAATTTCCAGACTTTTTGGCCGTATGGCGAAAAGCCATATAAAAAGGGGAAAGGGGGGGGGGCGTATAACGAAGTAAGAGTGTATATATAAACAGTAGCGCACCAATTATCCGAACGTCAATCAACCGAACGACCAATCATCCGAACAGGGCCGAGTCCCAGACTGACAATAGGTAAGTGAAAAGCACGCATATGTCAGTCTGGAACTCGGTGTTGGGTTTAATTTGTTTTCTTGGTTAAAAGATTCCCTATAAGTACTGTACACAACCCCTGGCAAAAAGTTTTAGAACATGTTGTACGATTTGTGTAACATTGTATTTGGAACTGTCCCACTCCTAAATAACAAACACAACAGAAAATCCGAAATATACATTTTTTTCCTTTGGGTATTGACTATTTGTAGTCAAAGAATCAACTAAATAAGTCAAGTCATTCGTCCAGAAATCATTTTTCTGTACGACCTACCATGGAAAAAAGTATTAGAACATGAGAGAAGCTGGAAAAGTGGTAAAAAACTGCGCTAGAATTTTCAGCCTGAACAGTTTTGGAAAAGATGGTTTCTGCAGAAATCTCTCAACATGACAGCTTTAAAATACCTGTTAGTGGCATGCTACATCAAATCTTGAAAACCCTCACTCAGATGTAATCCAATCAGAAAAATGTAAGCATGAATTATAACCCAATCTAATAGCCCTCCAATGATTCCTGGCATTTCATTATAATTTGAAACAAACAAACTCTTCAATCAAACCCACTACCTTGTAAAAGTTGCAATTTATTGCAAATTGAATGTACAATTTATGAGTTGTTGTTGCTCCAACCCACTCCACTTTCAGCCTTAATGGTTTTAACTGCTAACAATCGACTCTCAAGCTCTGAAAAGGGTTGGCTCAAATCACATACAACTGCAAAAAAGCCTCTCACCCTTTTGTCTCTTTACTTTAGTCTCACTACTTAAGGGAGAAAAAAAATTCTCTTTATTTTCTGACTTGCTTTTCTTTCTTCCTCTTTATTTAACTTCTTTTTAAAAGCATAAAGAAAGAAAAGAGCAAAAATAAAAACACTTCATTCTCACAATTGCCTGTTTTGTTTTCTTTGCCATCTCCCAACATCTCCCCTTACATTGAACCCCAGTCATCCTTCCTTCTCATCTCATTTTTCCAATATTTTCATTCTCTTTTAGTTCCTTAACAATAGCAATCTACACACACTGCAAGCCAAATGTGTTTCAAACAGCCAAAAACTTTACAACCTTGAAATATTTAGCATTACAGGAGAACTCAGCTTATCCGAACGCCGGTTATGCAAACGACCCGGTTGTTATAAATGGTTGTGTCCAAACATGGACACAACTAAGATGTTGTTTATACTCAATCCTGCTTTTACCAGCCTTTTGTGCCAACTATTTGAAATTCAAAGACCGATTTTTTTATGCCCCTCTTTCGTATTATTGAAAACAATAAAACTCCAAAGAGGTTGGCACAAGAAACTCTCAGTTGCCAATTGTGACCCACCTGTATAAAGTATATTCACCCGGGAGCAGACCCAGCAGCACTTGACCCAAGTCCCCGGTCCAAAGGGGTCCCCCAAGTGCAGGGGTACTCGAGTCAGAAACAAAAAAACTCCAAGTGGATAATTAGCATAACACATTTACCGATTTTAATCACGCAAAGTCCCACATTTTTTATTGGCCTCTCCAAGGCTCTATCCGCTAACCCTTGCAGCACCAACCTAAAATGATTCCTTCAATGCCCTAGCTTTGCAATTACAGTAGAGCCTCGCTTATCCGGCATAAATAGCCTGGCAAAACGTCGAATAAGCAAAAATGCTGGATAATAAATAGGGAGGCGTTAAGAAAAAGCATATTAAATGTCAAACTGTTATAATTTTACAGATTACGAACCTAATCCTGTTTTACAACAAAACAGAAAAAATGAACTGAAAAAATGAACTTAAGAGTTACAGAATTGTTTGGATTTAAATCCACTGTAGGGTACAGTTACTTAAAAAGTTCAATCGATGGGACGTAGGATAATACGGAATGTCGGATAAGCGAAGGCAGGTTAAGCGAGGCTCTACTGTACGTTGTTTCATTACACTAATTTTATGTTGAAAATTTTTTCTTCTAATTTTCAAATGTATTTTTTTTTACAACTTTTTTTATGATGTTAAAATACAAAATCCACGAGTTTTCAGAAAGAAAATTCTGTTCAATTGTTTTGAATACGCTCATAATTTGTTCGGGTCGGTTCGGATTGGTTTTCTCATAAACTGAAAATAAACTGACCAAAAAGTATACTGATTTTTTTGGTCAACTGAACTGATTTGGTTTGAAAATATCTAACCTGAAACTGAACTAAACTGATAACATACTGAATTTATTCGGGACAAACTAAAACCAGCCCAAAATTTGTCCTTAACTGGACGAAACCGAACCAAAATAAACTGAATATAACCCAAAAATATGCAAACTGAGTACAAGCTTCTAATCTTCTTCAGTAATCTAACCATGCCTAAATTTCAGGTTGGAATCAAATGTAACAACTAAGACTCCATTAAGACCAGAGTCAAAAGTTGGACATGGATCTGAGCCGTTTTATTTTTTCCCAACCAGAAATCTAGACAGGTTTAAACCATTCAATTTTCATGAATGCAAGCTTAGTTTAGAACATTCATTTTGAGTTAAAAATACAATAAAGCGCCAATTATCCAAACTAATTGGAGGATTGGGTGTTCACAAAACTGATTTGTTCGCATAATTGAAAATTACTTGTTTATGTACAAAAACGAAAATAAATCATTGTTTTCTAAATTTATGAGTACTGTATACATATATATATTTTTTAAAAACACATAAACTGTACTGGGTTAGCATTTTTTAAACTAGGAAAACCAAAAACCAAAAACCAAAACCAACGCAAAGTTGATTCTGATACCTGCTCAGTTTCTATAGATAAATAACCAAAAAACCTCATTTCCCCCTAACTTTTTCACGTTACCTCCTGTTAAATTTAACGAGATCCCTCAAGATTTAATTGCGTCAGTCGGACAGGCGTAATTGATAATCTGTAAAAGTACGAAATAGTTACCACGGCGAAACTTTTGTTCCTGAGCAGCAGTCATGCTGGGTGTTTTTATTACTTTTGTATTAGATAGTAGCCAGTGTTTTGTGAGTGGTGGTGTCTTGTGAAATGTCTTTTACTGACTCCCAGGAGAGGAATCTAACTTTGTTCGTTGATGCTTCTTGTTTTTGTTATTATGTCGTATGTGCATTTAAGCAGAGGACAGCGTTAACAACACCGATGCTTTCAGCCGGTTTCATCAACTTGATGAGAAGTAATGAGTAGGTAAGAAGCTTCTTTTTTCTTCCGGCTTGTTGATGCGCGAATGGCACTTGAGACTTGAAGCGGATAAAGTTATGATTAATGCTATTGAGCATCCAAACCTAAGATAAATACAGTAATTGTGGCGGTTACTATCCAAACATCGATCACGTGTGCTATTTACGTGTGCAGGACTGTTGTTGTTGTTCATTTTCGCATGATTTCGCACTGTAATGTGAGAAAAAAATTGTTTTTTGAGTTAATAAATGTAGAAATATGATATACGTACCGACTGGTAATTTACGATAGTGTTGGTTGCGTGTTGGATGTCATTAAAAGCTGATTTTTTCATCGATAAAAAGCGAATCGTTTTCACATCGCACCCGCCATTTGCAAGTGGAAATGGCGCTAAATGCGCAGCGGATTGGTTGGAAGTTATCACGTGGTTTTATAAAATGGCGATGCTGTAACCCAACAAACACCCAAAACAAATAACGGGTGTTTTCAAAAATTGTTATAGCAAGGGAGAGATCGTTTTAAGATTGCTCCTAAAACCTTTAAAAACATTAGTCAGAATTCTTCGCCACTGACATTCTAATAGAAGATCTTCATTTTGAAACTTTTTCTACATTTTTCTCCGCTAAGAATTTGCGAAGTCCAAATGTAATTTCTTTTTTCCCCCCTCCTTTTAAAATGTAATAAATCAATTTAAAACGCAAATAAAAGCAGGAATGAAAACGTCAGGACTTAGCTATTGAAAGTTGGAAAGAAAAGCATCACTTGGTCTTCGACCACACCACATGTGGGCGCGAGAAAAGGGAAGGGCATTCATGTGTGAATTTGGTGGTGTGCACTTTTCCTCAAGGAAACTCCCGTTTGCTCTTTCCATGCGAATGAACAGTTTTCGGCTTCACTTACACATTGAGCCGAACTCAAGAGCACTGTGAAATAACAATAATAATAATAATAATATCTGTTTGTGCATATTTCTTTTAGTCAGCAGCCAATTCCCAACCCAAAAGCCCACAAAAACAATCCTTAAATGCATCATCAATTTCATTAGAGAACAGAGACGACAGACAGAAAAATCGCTTTAGAAAGAAAAACTGGAATCGTCAAGAAAAGATTTCTATGGAACAAAACAAAGCTTGCGCACTGTTCGGAGTCAGAGATGGAAACTTCTGTACAACGCAGTTTGCTAACTCCCATTTTCTGCACCAATTTCACTTAACCGAGGTTATGGTGTTGACTTTGATGCTGTCACGCGTGACACTCATTGCAAGAAAAGACCTGAAGTTGCTTATTCCGCTGCCTTTTACGATGACATTTATGTTTCACGCCAACCGTTAGACCCTCTCCGAAAATGAGAACTGCAAAACGGTAAGGTCCTGAGATATGCATACCCGATGCACATACACACACACACGTTCTCTTGGAATGATACTACTGGACAATAACAGGAAAAGTGTTGTAAATAATCAAATTACTGTTTTTTATTGTTGTTGTTAATATTTTCTTTCGCTGTAACTCGACAAGAAAATTCTGTGAAAATGTAATTTCGACTTTAATTCTATTATAAAGCGATGTCATAAAAGCAAGTGAAAATTGGATTTACAATGGAGGATATGTAAATAAGAAAAAAGTTGAGACATTACCAGTGGCAGCTCATATCACTTACATCCTTTAATTACAAGTTGTAATAAAAGTCTGGGTGGTTTATTATTATTTATAGGTTGAGATAATAATAATAATAATAAAAAAAGTTGTGATCACCGTCTCTGGCACCTATTTCTATCACGCCTACACTACACTACACTACACTACACTTGCCTGCTCTTGACTCTCCAGTCCCTACAGACTTACAGTAGCTGCCAGTCTGCCAGGGCCACGTCGCTTTGGACCCGCAAGTGCACCAACTTCAATGGTCCTACCTTGCACCCACCAGTACTATCTCACCTTACAAGTGATAAGTTTGAACATGGCCATAATTTTACATGCTCTTGGCATCCTGTGTCCTCGACACCACACGTACTTTGGACTGTTATCCATTTATTACTCCTTACTGGGTTGGACAGGTGGATCCACCTATAAATTTAGTTGTGCCACGACTACAGAGATTTCACATGTCCAACGCCCTCAACCGCAGCCATACAACAATTGGAATCTCCAGTACCTGCATTACGTTACCAATATTTCCAATACTCAAGGCAATTTCCTGACAAAATTTTACATTTAAGTAGCAAAGAATTTATTTGTTCCTAAATCCTGTAAATTGATGTTTAGTTGTTCCTGCACTTTTGGAACCTGAAAAGAATAAATGTGTAATTAGAAAGTGTAGTTAATTTTGTTTTAAATACCAGTTACTTGCTGTTGCTTGCATCCTCATGGTGGCAGACATCTTGGTATGCATAATAATGATGTCAGATGACTTCCTGGAACTAATACAATTGGCCTTTCTCCACTAGAAATTCAAAGTACAGAATCCTGTGTTATGATTGAATGCAACAATACAACAAAAATGCGCATCAAACTAATGAAAAGGTGCACTGTTTAAGTAATAATAATTCTTTACTTTTACAAAATTCTAACAATTGTGGAGATCCCTCTCTTGCGGTCTCCTTGTCGGCCCGACAAAGAACAAACTCTGGGGTTCCAAATCAGGAGGAGGAGACAAGACAATTCTTTAATGCCAAACATTAGTGCGTTCGAAGAAAGTCACTTTCCTGACTTTTTATGTCACTATTAAAGAAAGTCAGCAACCTTAGAAAGTGACTTCAAAGAAAGTAAATCTGGATCTAATTTCCTGACTTTCTTTGTCCCTTTAAAATGACGCGCATGATCCATCTGTTGTCATATGGGGGTGCGTTCGTTCGAAAGTAACTTTTTTGATAGGAAGAAAAGGAAAAGTCACATCTCCTTTCATGAATTGAATGTACCTAATGTCTGCTCCATTTATTTACTAATAAGCTACAAATATACCATGGCGACTAATCATATATGCAGGCATTAGTTTCCATAGTAATCATCTGAATAATTGCCATGGATTCAAGTGGCTTTCCTATGGTGACAAACAAAACATTTACACAACTTTATACAAAACTTGTGCATGCAAAATTGGCAATTTAAATGAATTAATTCATTTTCAAACCCATATGTAATCAACTAAAACGGTTGTTCCTTAATATCTCTATGCAAAATCTACTTTGCAATCCTAATGTGGTCCACATTATAATTTAAACCCAAAAAAAAAATTTCCTCTTTTAAACGCAAAACTTGACGCAGTATAAAATTAGTCGCGGGTGACATTAAATAGAATATTCCCAGATGAGTTTTCAAATTTTTTTTTATAGCACAAAGCAAAAAGAATGTCGAGCGAGAGCAATGATTGTCGTTCCAGTGTTGACGCATTAATTTGTATAAAATGGTCGTCTCCTCATCCCTAATGAACATTTGTATGCAAGTAAAACTCAAACCAGGTCCCCACCCTGCCGTGCAAAATCGTTATAAATTACCTTCAACGAGATTCACCTAAAGCCTCAACAACGACATCAGATAGTTTCAAAACCAAAACCAAACCATTCACCTCTGTCCAGCTTATAATCCCATCTTTTAACTCCCAGTTCACGTTTTCAGGCAATTACGTTGTCAAGGTCCTCTTGCTTGATCCGCCACTCACCAAGATGTCTCTTACCGCCCTTTCGTATGCACAATGCTGCTTGTGGTGAGTAAAAGCCCTTTAGAGGCTCGAGTCTATTACATTTTATGCTGCGTCACTATAATCCGCACTTAGCCTTTGCTCTTTCTAAGGTTTAGGTTCTTGCGGGTTATGGCCATCCACAACTTGCTTTATGATCGCGTTTGTTTACCTATTTAGGCGATCATTTGATGATGAGCATTGGCAAGATTTTGCTTTACTGTGGGTAGTAAAATGGGAGATTTCTTTAAAATCTCCATTTTGCATCCAGGAGCATCTGGGAGCAAAGGGAAGTTCACACTTCATGAAATGCAGAGAAACGTGTGTGAGCAAACCTCTAATAATAAACATTGGGTCTGGTTAATCTCGCTAAACAAGAGTAGAGTTGCTGCTTATTGACTGGATGCAAGCATATTTTCTTGCGGTGCATGCTTTCTTCAATTTGGAGTTGAAGTTCAAATTTAGATCAATGTCAGATATTTGTGGAGGCAACCAGCTTGTTTTGAGTCTGTTTTCCTGCCTTACGGCAAGTGCGAACACTTGTGAAAACCTACCTTTAGGATTGTTAGTTTAACGATAGTGTGTAATGTTGTCAACCCTGGAAATAGGTTGAGTAGAGTACACTCAACCCTCGTTATACGGCTGCTCTTTATACGGCGTTTCGACATAATGGCCATGTGCCGTTATGGCTAAATTTTTATTTACAGCCTAATATTTTCGATATACGGCCAAAAATCGTAAAATTCCATAACGAATCAGGGGGAATTGCCCCTGATTCGTTATACAGCATTTTGCTTTACAGCCAACTTTTCCGGAACCTATCTAGGCCATAAAGCAAGGGTTGAGTGTAGTTTGCATTACTGCTTGGTTTAACCAGTACTTTTTTTGGCACGTGACCAACAGCAGCCCATCAAATCTTGGGTGTGTGTGTGTGTCACATTTGGGTAATTCGATTGGCTCTTGCCAATCACCTGACCGCGAGGAGCAATCAGAATGCTGCAAAAGTGGCTCGACAGCAAGGTCAGAACAATGCAATCTAAACAATGCAGAACCTCTTGAATGAAAAATCCAAAGTAAGAAAAAAAAAAAAAAAAAAAAAAGAGTACCTAGGATTTACGAAGGTCTCAAAACGACCCTGGTAACAAAACATTTTCAAAATCTCTAACGGTTCGTCTTCGTCGACAGTCGGAGTCCGAGGAATCGAATCCACATCCCCCGTTTGCCGGACTGGTGCTCTACAAATTTTTACATTGTTTATTCATTAAAACATAATAAAAACCAATTACTAACCCTGCCCAAATCCACTACAAGTACCATGATGCATGCTTGTCTCGAAAACTAATTGCAAATTAAATGAGCATTAATCTGTGAAGTAAAAAGCTTCTGCTTCCCATTAAACATTTTTAGTGCTTTTTGAATCAAAATAATCCCCAAACATAAAATTACCATTAAGCCCCGTCAATGCCAGATAAAGTGTACCAACAACAAAAACTTATCTGCGCCAGATAGCAACTTGTTACTACATGTATAATAGCCGTAAAATAAATTCTCGATTTTACGACACGCACACCTGCACGCCTCATTCTGCATACTGACCAAAACATTGCCCAATGGACAAATTCACTGCTTAGATGTGCGCGCAGTTTTGATAAAATAGCTTGCAAATAGCTGTGGGAGAAAGGGGAAGCGAATCAAGTGGGTGAGGTCATAAAAGCCATCCTATCTTTTCAAAAGCAATGGTCTCTTTAATGTGAATATTAGTGCTCCATTCGCATCGATAATGCGTGTGTTGGGAAGCAACGGGGGTTTTCGTGGTGGGTTTTAAAAATCGAAGCAGTTGCTGCTTTATTTGCGCATTACCAATTGATAAGGTTTTGTGCGAAAGGGAATCTGTTTCTGAAGCTAATGGAAATGCCATCAATTTCGAATGCAAGCGATTGTAAAAGTCGTAGCGATTTTAATATGCTGCCTGGATAATGCAACTCTGGCAAAGTTATAAATTCATTTTTCATATCGTACCTTGAAATTCATAAATTTCTCCATGGTCAGGCGGGAAATTATTGCTAATTGAAAGCAATTACCCACATCTGGCACGCCATTCTGTTTTCTAACAACCAGTTTCTCTCTTCTCTCTCTCTGCAACCATTTTCGACGATTAATTTAATTGACGTTATAAAAATTTGTTACCAGAGCAAACTGTTTCAATCAATCTTGAAACAAAAATACTCAAAACAAAATTTTTTTTAAAGTTATAAAATTAATTAAAGGTCGTCCATATACCGTAAAGCTCCGAATAATGGCCTGGGCATCTATTTTTTTCTTCAGCCCGTCCCCCCCCCCCCCTCCGTAATTAATTGAGCCCGGGTCCTTATTCGAACCCAGCGCTTAATTCAATTTTTTACAAATTTTTACATGATTTTATCTGTTTTTACATACTTTTACATATTTTTACACTTTCCAAACCCGATTTTAACCATATACCGTGTAAAAATATGTAAACTCACGTAAAAACGTGTAAAATCACGTAAAAACGTGTAAAATCACGTAAAAACGTGTAAAATCTATTGTAATTCTAGACTATGCGCTCAATTTTGATTTGATATGATGTTTTGTTTATGGCATTATTGACGCTCTCTCCAATTATAATTTGGCAGAAAAAATACTTTATTATCAATTTGGTTCATTTATGTCATTCCATTACAATTTATTCGAAACTTATTTCTTTCGGTACTTGATCCAAGGAGTAGTATTGATGCTTGATACACTTATCTAACACTCGAACCACCCTAAATCCGTGTTCGTCTGACCCTAATTGAGCTCCAATGGCTGATGTCACAACCACTTCCAAATCGCCATCTGTTCCGCCTCCATTTCTGTGATAATGACCACAAAAAACTGTCTTCACTCCTACAGAATAGAAAGAAATTAATTACATTATTTTATATCCTCATAAACCGGTCTGATAAAAGATGTACACAAGTTTGAATACCACTGCATCAACAACGGGTAAAAATGTCAGTCTCATATCATAGTTATCTGATATTGGTCGATACCATAATTGTATGGTACAATAACCCCTCCATTTGCGTGGTTTTAGTATTACGCTGTTTGATATCAATATCAATTGTTACTTAAGGTAACAACTTTATTCATATGAACACAAACCTAAAAACACTTAAAAACAATTGTTTTCATTTCTCCACAAATTAAAAATTTAAAACAGATGCCACAAATCTTACATAATGTTATGCAGAAGCAAAAAATACATTGACAAGCATGTAATTTGGCGAATGGTGGCATAATCGAGAATTGGCTTCATTGATATTGTTTTTTTTTCCATGGAAAATGTTAATTTTGAATTTTTTTACATCACATTTTGAAAATCTAAAATTGTGGTTTTTCTTCATTTTTTCCTAATGAACCATAATTTGTTTAGATACAGTGAAAGTCATTAAGAAACTACACTACTATTCAACTGCATTAGCAGAATTTGGATATCTTTATCTGTTTGAAAAATTTTGACCTGGTCAGTAATTCATGGGACACTCTGTATAGCATTGCATAGGATTTAGGTGTATTTGCAATTCCCTAACAATAGTACTTTAAACTACATTTAAGATAAAAAATTATACTGTGGAATGCATTTTGTAATTCATTTTACAAAATATATTATCATTTGTAAAAATGTATTACGAAACGCATTCCTGCGAAATGCTATACATTTCACAATATATTGTAGTACATTGCAACGTATTTTAGAAACACAGGTTGTCAGCCTAAGGATCAAAATTCCAATTGAAGTCCATGAAACCACATTCTCCTGTGCTGCCTTCAACTGCAGATTCCATTACTGGCACTTTCGAACGTGTCTACAAATTTGTGCTGACTGACCAAATCCGTTATGACTAATTCTTTAACCTTTTTCCTTACTCCCACAGAGTGAATAAATAAATAAATAAATAAATAAATAAACCCCCATGAGATCGAGGTATTATCTGACATAGACTGATATACCAATAACTTCTATTTCTAATGTGTAGGATTTCGGATAAGAAATGCCAAGAGTCTGCAACTCCCTACATACAGTACACTTGCAGATTGGAAGTACCTAACAACCAACCACAAACTTTTAACTGCCACTACTTGGCAAACTGTTTGTGGTCACCAGAGGATTACTCACAATGATGTGTGTAAAGGATTGAGTCGCGGTGGTCACGTGATCATTAATTAAGCTTTTATATCCCCTATTGCACCTGTTTCCACTGCTTTATATTCAACCATATCCATCAGTTTCAAACATGATAAGCTAACAGTAAACTTTCAATTTTATAACCCTTTAAATCTGCAATATAAGCCCTCCTCACGCCTTAAATCCCTCATCGTAAGTTGCACATGTAAATGAAAAATAATAGAAGCGAGATTGCTCCACCAAGTGGTGCAAAGTAATAATATTTTTTGAAACAACCTAGACCCAAGGGTTTTTAGAACTTCCAAGCACTTGGTCAATTTAGTTTTATGTGTTTGATTCGCTTCCCATGAAAAATCTCCCTAGTTGGTTCAACATCACCCAGCAATCCTTGAGGGAATGTTTCTGTTAAGACAAATTGCTAATTGCTTCGCCTATTGATCATGTCATAAGCAAAGGCCTTAATTTGAAAACATCACCAGCTAAAGCCTGGAGCAGAAGGAGGAAGATTAAAGGGAGTTTCATGGCGACATTGTGTGAGTGGTACAATCCCTATGCGAAGTGAAAAGCGTGTCTTGTGGGAATTTAAAAGCTTTCCTGCTTTGGTCAGTGCTAACACAATCAGATTTATCTTTGCTGGCAACAAAACTGCAAGTGTGTTGTGTAGTATCTTTGCACTGTTGTTGAGAGATAATTAAAGAGGGTTAGCTTGCTTTCTATGGCTGAATAAGCCTCATTAACTGCATCATAGGTTCCTGTGTTATTGGACACTTTTCATATTTGAAAACCACTTCAAGGGAAGAGATTAGTGAGTTAATACACAGCAACTTCCTAGTTTTGATGAGTGCAGTCTCTTGAGATGTAAAGATAAGTTATCTTAATTGTACGGATTTGAAGCAAGCTGATAATTAATTACAAGTTTTGTACTTATTAATTATAAAGGGCAAACTGATAAAAGATGTTTTTTTTTAAAAAAAAATATTATTTAAACCAATGTCCCACTGTATGCTTGGTTCCCACTAGGTGATAAATCTAAGTTTCTGCAAAGTTTTCTGACAAGTAAGTGGCAAAAACGCTGCGGTAATAAAAAAATTTATTTGTATTTTTACCGCACTACGGTAAATTTCAACTGTGTAGTACACTCAACCCTCGTTATATGGCCGCTCTTTATACGGCGTTTAGCCATAACGGCCTTGTGCCATTATGGCTAAATTTCGATTTGCAGCCTAATATTTTCGATACACAACCAAAAATCCATAACGAATTAGGGGGAATTGCCCCCGATCCGTTATACAGCATTTCGCTTTACAGCCAACTTTTTGGGAACCTATCTAGGCCGTTAAGCGAGGGTTGAGTGTATTACCATATTTCCTACTGGCAGTATTCGGCATAATAAAATCTTCTATTCAAATGCGTATCACTTCTAGTTTGATTAAAATACTTGCTGGTCATTCAGTGGTTACATTTAAAGAAGATTTAGCCTGCCACAATTGAATGCAGGGGATGTTTGCAGCTACAAACATTTAATGGAAATGTGCTTTTTTTTAAAAAATATTCTCCAATATTATTGTTTCTATACCCCTTAATGCAATCTTTTCCACAGTTTTGTTGGTGGGCATCCAGCAAAAATGTCCAGAAAACAATATTTTTAAAGAATAATTCTCAAAAAAAAATTGTTGCTTTATTCTTCATTCTTGCTACTGTCATGTCATTTTCTTGTCCTGACAGTTGATTTTCTACTTTGTCCACCCACCCATCCTTGTGGCCATTCACTGTACATGTATTTCCTCCCAACACCTTCCTTTTCTCCCAACCTTGCTGTTTTTTGATAATTATAGTCTTCTCCCAATCAGTTTAACGTTTTCCCCTCCCTTAATTGAGCAAACAAAAGGACATTTGATAGGTAGGAGGCTACCATATGGGATCTAGGGCAAGGTAAGATGGACAGCACACTGGCAGAGAACAAGAAAATAAAACAATCATGAAGACAAAAGAGTAAACCAGCCCAATGACAGCAGAAGAAATGAAGAAATAATGATACAAAAATAGACTTTGTTGCTGGTTGGTTTCTTTTCCAAGAATTCTTGCTTTCAATCTCGTTAATTTCTCAATATGATATTAATGGATGTCCAATAAATTATTTTTCTTTTAAATCTATTTTATTTTGGAAGTTAAAAAAAGTCCATATCAAATGGTTCCTCATCTTTCAATTTAATAAAATTGATTTCTCAAATTTAATTCATTCTGCAAGTGAATGGAACTGATTTCAAAGCTGTTCTAAGATAACTCAAAAGGAGATAAAAGAAATATAAAAAGAAGAATAAAAGTTGAGATCAACATCTTATTGGTTGCCCAGTTTAATTAAGTGATAAGAAACTGGTACTGGCCTTTTCAATAAGAAGATTAAAAACATTTCATTTCTCGATGACAGCACATGCTTCTGACACAAATTATGTTGTCATTAGTAATGCAATCTTCAGATGATTATTAGTGGAATAAAAGTAGTTTTAAACCACTATTCAAAATGTAATTTCCGCCCATTAAGTAAGAAAATAAGAAAATTTCATTTCTCGAGAAACAAGTAGAAACCCAATTCCAAATTACAAGAAAAAAAATTGATTTTATGCATTTTCACATTCATTCCATATTGACTTTTACTTGACCTTTTCCTTTATAGATCTGTTCATAAAACAGAACAAACACTTTTTGTGTTTTATTTACAGCGGTGCATCATGGTCAGTGCCAGATTTAAGGCAGGGCAACTGGGACACTTGTCCTGGGACACCAGAGGGCCCCATTAAAGGCTCCAAACTCAGAATCACAAAGCACGGGTACACAATGACAAGACATACGGTAGTTTATCCAATTATAATCTGTCACTGCTTATTTAATCAATAAAGCAGTCAAATTGTGAGTGGGATTCGGACATCTGTCCGGTGCAGGGACACCAGAGAATGATGAACACACTCACCAACAGGAAATAATCGACTAGAATGCATTTCAAGTTTGGTTTTTGGCCGTTATTATGGTTTGTGTCTAGAGGAGCGTCCCCGAAGTGTTTCCCAATGTTTTGGGACACTTTGCAGTGACCCGATCCATGATCGAACGCCGACCATGTGGCCAAAAGGCCTTGGTCACATCATTAATTGAAAATTTAGAAGTATCAAAGCAGTGGCAAACAAAACCGATTATCTTATTTCATTAAAAACTGTTTTCCCACATTTCCAAATGGAATGGATAAATTAATCAGCCATTATGATATTTTTCGCATAAAAATGCAGTACTGTGAAATAAAACGATGCAATGTACAGCCAAGAGGGCAAAGGAAAGGCACCAGCCCAAGAAAACCCAATTGCCAATGCAATTTCAGAGGCCCAATATTAAAATTTTATACGTCTTCTCTATGCAAGCCAAGATTGGACTTTTGTTTGGCAGAAAACGACTTTTCGCTTCTCGTCTGAACGGCTCGATTTCAACTTACGAATAGTCATAATGATATTTTGACGTAGGTTTCGCTCGATGCTTGGATTTCACTCTGCTTGAAATGTGAGATGACTTTGAAGCAAACAACTTCAAAAGAGTCAAGTAAAATGAAACCCACTTTCCAATTGCTTTTTCTTTTTCTCTTCCTGCAGGCCCATCTGATGAACTGCCCAACAAATTGAAGGTAATTGTATGGACCAATGTCACAAAAGTAATGAATTTACATTTGTCTTTACAAATTCATCCATTTTGTAAAAATATCTCTTTGTCTAAGGAAGGATTTCAGGCCAACAGTGTTTTCTTGTTTCCTAGCGTCTCTTGTGCCCAATGTCCACTTCGATCGTTTCTGCCACACCGAAAAAGCTTTTCCACCTCTCTTGATAGAGGCATTAGAGATGGGAGGAAAAGTTATAGAGACTGCATTGGGTGTTCCTTCTGATTTGGTTCTATTTCATGCCAAACCAATAAAGGAATACGATAGCTTCTTTTTACTTCACCTATTCTATCTAGTAACTAAGGCTCCCATATTCATCAAACTGCTGTGAAATTTTTCAATAACAATAAATACTGGATGCGTTCAATTCTAGGAAGATAATAGACTTCCGCCTAGTTCACACTTAAACCACTTTTGTAGAAGTTATAATGTCTGGAAAGTCTACAAGTTTGTTTCAGACCATTTGTGGATTAGTTTTGTCGAAATTAGTGATGTTTTTGACATAGAGTGACTAATGCACCTCTCCAAAAAATGGTCGATTGTCTGGGTTTGGTAGGTCGGTGGCCATTTTGGCCGCTTGCTAAACGGCGGTATTTCGCTATAACAGCCTTAAGGAAGTATGGCACTTTTTCAATTTACGGCCCACAATGTTCGTTATACAGCCAAAAAGTCGGGAAAATCTCCTGTGTACATTCCCCTGATTCGTTGTACGGTTTTTCGCTTTACAACCAACTTTTCCGGAACGTATCTAAGCCATAAAGCAAGGGTTGGGTGTAATTAGCAATCCATTTATTTCTATTGTTTTGCCTTTTTTTAGATGAAAAAGTTGGAAGAATAAAGGTTCAACTTTATGAAGCAAACCTCGTCTCAATGAGTTGACATTTGTTGTATTTTTCACACTTTTTCGTTGGATGTACTTCAAAGATGGAAGACATAAACCCCCCAAAGAATTGTCCAATCCAATAAGTCATCAATGAATGGAGAAGGACACTTCATTCACCCACTCCCACTGTCTCCTCCTCTTTTCGTCTGACGAAATGAGTTGGCATTTGGCCAGAAGATGCACTTGGAGATTTAGGAGGAAACATCCCTTTCATTCCTACAGACCTGTCTTGCAAATTGAATTACACAAGTCACAGCTCAGTCATGTCCACTAGTTTTCATTGGAAAAATTACTCACTTGATCTCATTTATTGATTGCTTTCTTTTTTTAAAGCATCTTGTAAAATGAGTTAAAATTCAAGATGAAATCACAAAAAGTTATATCTTGACGAAGTACAATTGCGGTCATGAAAATTCCTGCCTCTTTCCATTGAGAACATGACTTAAAAGCGACAATATTTTTTTTTTACCACGATTGTACATGCTCCAAATCCTGTCCTCTGTTGGTAAACTGTTGTACTGTCCACTAAGCTGAGCAAAACTCCACTAGAGCACAGTCAAAAATCTCTTAACAGGCACAGGA
>JAQIXU010001523.1:0-16813 GCA_034701245.1 Strigamia transsilvanica | reverse complement strand
GCAATGATGCTGTTTTAAGTAATTTTAACTACTTTTCACATCTAATTTTTGCAAACAGCTGAATATTTAAAAAAAAAATAAAACCACCTACCTAAACTAAACAAATGATGCTCTACAACTTACTAATTGGAAATTTTTGTCTTTGACATATTGTTTTGGAGACAGTAAATGGATCGCATTGTTGCAATCGCCTGAGGTAAGTTTTGATGCTATTATTGAAAAGAGCACCCCACACTTTCTTATCAAATATATCATCAGAATTGTGATGAAATTTTGCATTTTGGAATTATCTGACCGAATAGTAATTAAGTATACGTAACACCCTTTATATAGTGTATATGTCTTTTAGTAGTTTGAGTGCTGACTGATACATTTTCTTCAGCTATTCAAGCAGCAGTAATATCAGTGGAAGTTTTCATTCATATTTGTCTCAACTTTCTGTCCTGGCATGCAGTTGTTTTTGGGTCATCCATCACACTTTTTATTCAACCGTAGCTCCATTTTTCCACACTTTTTAGTGTTTTGCACACAGTTACTGCACTACAGCCTCGACTACAGCCCACGATTTTTGTTATTTACATTTGCAAACTTGTTTATGTTTTTTAAACCAGTCTAAATGTAAGATTTTACATGTTAAATTTGACATTTAGACTGGTTTAAAAAATTTAAAAAATTTAAACAAGTTTAGATGACTTTTTGAATGCGCCTACTATCTTTTTCAACCTTATAATTTTGTTCATGGTACTTACATTCAACTGGCTTCTCTTTACCATATTTGCTAAATTGAGCAACCAGCAACACATTTCTCCAACATCGCGAGTGAAATAATCGGTGCACCATAATCGGCAGCATGAACAAAGTTTAAGAAGTTTGCTAATTTTTCTCCTTTTGGTTCTGGAAATCCGGAATGTCTGATTTTACAGATTTTACAAACATTTATCATTTTGTTACACAGTTACTAAATAACTTGCGATTTTCATTTTGGTCACGTCTTGTATGCCCCCAATTTTGATCAAGTCTTCATACATGTGTTTTGGTTGTGTAGTAGATGTCTCATTGGTGCTTATTAGCATTAGGTATAAGTTAGATTAGCGTACCACTCAGTCAAAATAGTGTACTGTATGGAATTAGTTGAAATAATAGGAAAGCCAGAAGGTGCAAAATTCAGTTTTTTTTTTTACGTGTTTTTAAGTTTAAATGGAGTGTCAATACTACAAACCCTTGCCAAACTTTTGTCCACCAAAAGTGCAGTTTCTTTATTTTTGTCCAGTTACTTTTTTTTTTACCTTTGGATTTTTACCAATGTAAAGATATATGCGATGATGTTAACTTATAAAAATAAAGAGCAAATACAGAGTTTCATTATCCATATTCTGTCATTTCTCTGGGACAAGTCATCTCAAAGATATTCCAGATTATCTGTATTAGTTAATTTTTAAAAAAATTGATTTTCTTTATCTATGGCTAGGAATAGTACAAGTATACTACATGCAAAATTTATTAATGCTCAAATATAGTCACAACTGTGTTTACTCCAGTAAATACAAAATGATTGAATAAGTTAAACATAAGATTACATACTGTACCTTGCCAAACGTAATGAAAACAATAAGATCACCAATTCTGAATTATATTTACGAAAGTCGTATTGCTGTTCCAGGTTCTAATTTATTGTGTCGCATTTGGTTAAGCTTCAGGGGTCTCTTTATTTGGTCACCTTTATTTGGATACCTATCAGTTTGGCGACCAGCTACCAGATCAATGTGTCGTCTATAGGTGGAATTGTAATTCTAATAAAATTAGGGAATTGAATTTCCAGGATTAAATGTATCATTTTGCCACCTATTTTTTCATTGCCTATCGTTTCGTAGACATTTACAGCATGCATGCAGCATTTTCATGCGTCATTGTCATGCGCGCGACATTGCTGCAACATAGCTGTGGTATAATAACTGACATTGCAATGGTGTAGTTATCGGGGGTGCAGTGTGTGCAGCCTACATTTATAGGGGACCCATGAAGAATGACATATCCACTAAATATCTCACTAAATAAAAAAAATCCGACTTACGGCTCTGCTAAAGGGCATATCAATCAAAATTGCACATGGGCCCATTAACTGCTTGCTAGGTAAGTTCATACAATTTTGATTCCTATCCTGACCATGAGCATTTTTTTTACATTGAAAATCTGGTTCAAAAAATGTCTTGCCAATGTTCATAAAAATGTTTACGAAACTTTCTGGTAGTAAGTGTATAATGAGGCAGATGATAAAAAAGGTTCATTGTAACCCCTGAAGATGACTGGCAACAGTCGAAAAGCCAATAGAGAACAACAGCATATTTGATTTGTAATTTAAAAACCAAGTAAATCTATCATTAATAAATCATGTCGCGTCCCATCTATTTAATACTACTTGTTGCATCCTCTCTACTTTATAATACTAGGTGTAATAAACAGACGAAGGGAGTCTAAATGCAACTCCTTGGTTAAACTAATATCACTTAGAATCGATCACTTACTTTATTTATTAGGGTTACCAATTAATTAGTCAGTTACGAATGAGTATGGTTAAGAAGTCTTTTATTAACACAATGCTTACAACGTATTAATGTATCGACTATCTTCTCTTCTTTGTTCGGTCCAAGATGGCGTCGTCTCGGTTGTTTATTTCTCCCTTCAGGTCCACTCATTAGACGTGATTGAATGCTCATAAGAGATTTACTTCATTTACAATACAAATGTACAACTTGCCGGAAGACCCAACGGGTGTACAATAGCGTATTTTTGGATTGGTAGCAAAAATCTCGATTAGGGCAGTCGTACCAATGTTAGAATTATTCGCCTAGGGTGATCCTTGGCTAATTAAATTCTTGATTCCTACTTTTACCACGTAGGGCTGAGAAAACGATGCCTTTCGGAAACGACATTGCAGTTGATTATGTCCTCGGTTACTCCTTGCATTATTTGGCTAACGGTTTGACTCGGGGGGGATCTCGGTACTGCGGTAGTTGTGGTGTGTTCGGTTGTTGGCCACACTGCAGACAGTGTGGCGAGAAAACTTGGCTTAAATACTCTAAGTCACGTGCCTCAGTCTGACCAAAGATGGGACAGCTTAGCATGGGCCTTCGCTGAAGGCACGCACCTGTGCAATGAAGAGGAAATGAAACACTGGCGGAAGCTCTGCTGGCACCGGGGCCACAGTAGGAACAATGGTCGCCGGCGTCATCCGCGACTGCCGGTGTCAGACCGCGTCCTTCTGGGCTTTCGCCAACATTGTTAAAATCTCTGCCACGATCTTGGTCACTGGCATTGTCATCAGGGTGGCAGGAATCGCTCTCAGTGGCGCTATTGGAGGTGGTACCACCAGTGGGCGCCGCGGTGGGAGCACAGTCATCTCACTCGAGTTGTCCTCGGTCGTGAGATCGTT
The DNA here is from genome assembly GCA_034701245.1 of Strigamia transsilvanica. Classification (NCBI taxonomy): domain Eukaryota; kingdom Metazoa; phylum Arthropoda; class Chilopoda; order Geophilomorpha; family Linotaeniidae; genus Strigamia; species Strigamia transsilvanica. The sequence continues at coordinate 13,383 of JAQIXU010001523.1, read as the reverse complement.
TCTTGATTTGGACGTCTGGGCTCCATTTCCGTCTCCATAGCCTTGTCAGCATCTCCTCAAAGTCGCTGACTCCACTTTGCATTGAGCGACCGGATTTTCTGGTACTCAAAATCTGGTCGGGCCATGGTCCAGGTTAGCTCGTGACAAAGGAGCATTGGGTTTGGAACAATTTCCATCCAGAGCTGGATTAGCGCACGAGAGAGGTGTACTCCTTCACAGTCCACTATTGCCCAGGCGGCCATTGCCTGACGTCCGTTGCCGTACAGAGCTGGCATTAACAGTTGGGTCATCATTTCTGTTACCTCAGCTGAAGACGGCTTCGATTGTGCTGGGAATCATGCTCGGGATTCTCTGCAAATTCCAGAAACTGCCGGTGGATGTACAGGGTAGCTCACTTCACATGATGATGCTGGGCCATGTCGCTCCCAATTAGCGCTACCAGTGCGACAGCTGGGTCCTCCATTTCAAAGAGGAATGCTACCAGCTCATTTACTTTGGAGACCTCGAGTCACTGAGGCCAAACGCTTGCTCTCTTGCCTTCTTTGGCTCTTTGGCCCAAGGATCCCCCGTTGACTGCCACATCATGGCTTGTGATGTAATGTGGCTGGGGTGGGGCGTCCACGCTGGTGTGATCTGGTCCTGTCTGAGGCATTCAAACCAATTGGGGATATCTTCAGTTGATAATCCATTGTCTGCAAGGACTCTTCTGGCTACTTGGGGTGCTTGTCAGGTGAGCAGCGTTTGGTATTCGTCTAATTTGCGTTTGCGCAACTTGTTGTTGGCCGTATCTCGCTATCGGAAATAGCTGCTCATGTCTTCGTAGCGATCGCTCGTTGGGCCTTTCATCTCCAGGAGTATCTTTTGAGAATACTCTGAGAGGCCTCTTCTGAAGAACAATATCAACCCAGCTGCATTCAGTTCATATGACATATGGCATATGGCATAGTCAAGAATGCTCTCTCCAGGGGCCTGCTTTAGATTATGCATTTTCATGCTTATCTGTTCTGCAGTCTCGCCACAGCGTAAGTCAAACCGTACTAGGAAATCAACCCAAGTTGGATACTTTAGCCCCTGATACCATAGTCAATTCTGTTAGAAATGTGTTCTCATATTTCATGACATTTGGTTATGCAATCGTAAAGTTTCCATATCACCTTTTATGAGAAAGAACTCATATGTAAATAGTGTAATTAATTTATCATTCATTTGTATACCAATGTAAACTGACAACTTGTATTCGAATGACAACGATATTTATTCTTTCATTACAATCGCATGTCGTTTGCTTTAATCGTTAAATCGGGCGCTTATCAGTTAAACACTTCTGATTATTATTTATATACGTCATGTCTGGTTTATTGGTCACGAACAGTTGTATCTCATAAAATGAGTCTTTTTTGTTTGTTTGATAGCATTATGGATTTGTCCTTTATTTTGTATCTTTACTTGTTTTCACGTTTCGCCACGATGCGTCACTTGTTGAATAAACATGGCGGCAACCAAAGTTTGGTTTTGCCTTGCACCTGGAAAGCTTTTGGACAATTTATTTTAAACTGGCTGTTTGAGATTTATGCTGAAACTTCAACAAACTGGTAGCAGAGGATGGTTGCGCCACCGGGAGGCTCGTCATTTTGAATTTACTCGTCAAATGAACCACACTCGCACTTCGAGTGCGCCACGTGAGATTGGAAACTTGCCACAATAATTGTGAGGCCTAACGTACCCCGAGTTCGCACCGTGGAAGTTTTAGGAGCTCAGGACGTGTTTTATTAGCGGTTTTGATAAACTTTTATTAAGAATTGCAGCGCTGATGCCAGGGAATCGACTGGAACCCAACGTAGACCTTCCGCACGTTGAGTGCGCAACGTGGGATTCTCCATTAAGTTTAGTGAACATTTACGTAGAAATTCGTTTTGCAAACAATGCACGGCTCGACTCAACAGAAATACAACGTGGGACCTATTCAGTGCTTCGCATCAATTAATTATAAGCCTGTCGTGAAACTTTGTGAGAATTAAGGTTTTGTTTGGGGTTCCTTAGTATCCTCAATCACCCTTTGGCCAGATGGCCAAGTAATTGTTGTATTTCAATTGTGTGTTTTGCGTTAACTGAGACGTTCCGTGGGTCAGGTCCCGATCGATGATCTCTGCTGGCACAGAATTTGAGTTGTTGGTCCTTCTTATTAGGATTCCAAAATGGGAAGTGTAAATTTTGACTTATAACATTAAGTTGTGTTTCTTTTGCTAAGTGTGTTTATTTGGCAAATGCATATAATTCGGAATGGAATCTTCTCAGCCAGGAGATATTCAAATGTTCGGACAGTCGGTGCCCGAACTGGACGGAACGAACTACGAGAGTTGGTTCGTCTAGACGCAACTATTATTGGGACAATAGGGGACGTGGTCGCACGTCATCAGAACTGAACCTGCGCTTGCGGCCATTGCGATGACCAAAGCTAGGTGGACTATTTGTCTCGGAAGCTGAGAGGCGCAGCAAGTCATTGCAGTGGCCACGGAAAATCATCGGATGTTTGGACAGCCCCTAAACAGGCATATCAACCTACTACCCGTGCGAGGTAGGCGGAATTGTGGAGGGAGTTTCCCCAAATAAGGCTACTTGGCGGGGAAGAGATGGTAGTGTTTACGGCCCGTGTTGACCGTAAAGCCATCAAACTAAAAAACATGAAAATCAATTTAACCGACAAAGAGGTGGCATTTCAATACCTTGATTTCCTCCGCTGGGATTACGAAGGATTGAAACAGACAATGTACCATTAGAGCGACACGGATTTCACTGCAGACAATGGCAAAGAAAGACTACTCAGTGAATATAACTGTGTTCACGAACCAGGCTCCATGTTTGGTGTTTCTGATTCAGAAACTACAAATCAGGTGCATTTGTGACCAGGGGGTGATGGCAAAGAGGAAAGAATGACCCAACTAGACAGACCGCTATGGATTACAATTGTTTTAATTGTGGAGATTCAGGTCATTTTTCACGTGACTGCCCCTTGGCCCCAAAACAACAAGCAAATACGTCGAACACAGGGACACCACCCCAAGTGGCATGTGGTCAACAGTCTACTAGAGGAGGCCGGAATAGCAGATCTAGGCGCTCGAGGCGAGCCAGTGCATCTGCTAGTTAAATGAACGATGAACCAGACTCTTTTTACTCGGCGACTAATGCACGTCTGAAAACTCCGGAAAGTATACAATCTTTAATTTCAAACAGAAAAGATGGTCAAGTGGCCACTGCTTGATATTTAGATACCGGCACTACTGACCACTTTTCCTTTTGTAGAGAGTGATTTGTGAATTATACACCCTTAACCAATTACCAAGTTCAGCTCGGGAAGGGTAATTCAAAAATAGAGAATGAAGGGGAAATGAAGTAAATTTCCAGCTATTCTAATGAGAATCGGGAAATAACTTTGAAAAACGTCTATTATGCCCCGTAATTTCAAAAGAATCTGATCTCTCTTGGGAGAACAGATGAATCGGGGCTCACAACCACCATTACAAAGGGAAAATTGACCATCTTTTGGTCTAAGATTGATGAACCAACCCTTGTAGCGACTAGACAGAATAATCGAATGTACTGGGTCAATTGTCAAGTCGAGGTTCCGACTGTGAGTGCAATCCAAATACTTGCGCCACAGGATGGGGTTGATGCAGTCGACCAAATTGTAAATCTGAAAATGTGAAATTGTCAATAACCCCTAGTTATAAGGATGTGCTAATTAACACGAGTAAATCGGTTAAGACCGTTGCTAAAACAACAGCACCTGTGAGTGAAAAGGGGGTTATTTTGAAAAAGGACAACTCACTGTATATCGACATTTGGCATGGTAGGATGGGGCATTTAAATGCAAAGGGGATCCTTGATATGGAAAAATCAGAGAGTATTTTTTGAATTGATCTGAAAAATAAAGATCTCACCCCATGCGATGCCTGTCAAAAGGCAAAAAGTACAAGAGCTAGTTTCCCTCCTATAGGTACGATCAAATCGAAAAATTTTCTAGAACTTATCCACATGGACGTGTGGGGTCCATCGCAAACAGCTTCAATGAGAGGTGCAAATTATTATCTCATAATGGTCGACGAACACATGTGGATAAAGATCCTAAAACGTAAGAGTGACGTCATAGATGAATTTTCGATAAGGCAAAAGGAAGTTGAAACAGAAACTGAAAGAAAAGTGAAAGTCGTTAGAACAGATAACGGATGGAGTTTTGTTCGGGGAATTGGGTCAAATTCGCGCAAGAAAAGGGGATCAAGTGTGAAAAAACCAATTAGTACTCCCCAGAGATGAATTTTGTTTTGTAAAGGCCAAATCGGACGATTGTAGAGGGCATCCGCGCAATGCTATTCGAAAACGATTTTCCGAAGCAATTATGGGCGGAATTGGGGGTAACACTTGTCTAACTGAAGACTCGCTTTTCTCACTCCACTCTACAAGGAAAAACCCTGTTTAATGTCTTCTACGGATGAAAATCGCATTACAACACCTGAGATGTGTAGGCTCTAAAGTATATGTACACATACCATCGCAGAAGCGGGATGGGACATTGTCTAAGAGAGCATGGGAGGGGGCGATAGCTGGTTATGCTATCACCACAAAGGGGTACAGGATCTGGGACCCTCAAAGAAATAGTTTTTTTTTAACCAAGAATCGGGAAATAACTTTGAAAAACGTCTATTATGCCCCGTAATTTCAAAAGAATCTGATCTCTCTTGGGAGAACAGATGAATCGGGGCTCACAACCACCATTACAAAGGGAAAATTGACCATCTTTTGGTCTAAGATTGATGAACCAACCCTTGTAGCGACTAGACAGAATAATCGAATGTACTGGGTCAATTGTCAAGTCGAGGTTCCGACTGTGAGTGCAATCCAAATACTTGCGCCACAGGATGGGGTTGATGCAGTCGACCAAATTGTAAATCTGAAAATGTGAAATTGTCAATAACCCCTAGTTATAAGGATGTGCTAATTAACACGAGTAAATCGGTTAAGACCGTTGCTAAAACAACAGCACCTGTGAGTGAAAAGGGGGTTATTTTGAAAAAGGACAACTCACTGTATATCGACATTTGGCATGGTAGGATGGGGCATTTAAATGCAAAGGGGATCCTTGATATGGAAAAATCAGAGAGTATTTTTTGAATTGATCTGAAAAATAAAGATCTCACCCCATGCGATGCCTGTCAAAAGGCAAAAAGTACAAGAGCTAGTTTCCCTCCTATAGGTACGATCAAATCGAAAAATTTTCTAGAACTTATCCACATGGACGTGTGGGGTCCATCGCAAACAGCTTCAATGAGAGGTGCAAATTATTATCTCATAATGGTCGACGAACACATGTGGATAAAGATCCTAAAACGTAAGAGTGACGTCATAGATGAATTTTCGATAAGGCAAAAGGAAGTTGAAACAGAAACTGAAAGAAAAGTGAAAGTCGTTAGAACAGATAACGGATGGAGTTTTGTTCGGGGAATTGGGTCAAATTCGCGCAAGAAAAGGGGATCAAGTGTGAAAAAACCAATTAGTACTCCCCAGAGATGAATTTTGTTTTGTAAAGGCCAAATCGGACGATTGTAGAGGGCATCCGCGCAATGCTATTCGAAAACGATTTTCCGAAGCAATTATGGGCGGAATTGGGGGTAACACTTGTCTAACTGAAGACTCGCTTTTCTCACTCCACTCTACAAGGAAAAACCCTGTTTAATGTCTTCTACGGATGAAAATCGCATTACAACACCTGAGATGTGTAGGCTCTAAAGTATATGTACACATACCATCGCAGAAGCGGGATGGGACATTGTCTAAGAGAGCATGGGAGGGGGCGATAGCTGGTTATGCTATCACCACAAAGGGGTACAGGATCTGGGACCCTCAAAGAAATAGTTTTTTTTTAACCAAGCACGTCTTAATTGATGAACACCAATATTGGAATGAAAAAACCATGCAGATCGATACTCAATTAGATAATATGTTGAATTTACCCCAAATTACATCAGAATCTGATGATGAGGAAATAACAGCCCCTAAGCCCCAGTTGCCGACGACCCCAAAACCGCAATTAGTCCTTAAGGATAAACGGAAATTGAAAAACGAGGTCAAGAAAGAGGAAGTTGCGGATGAGGAGGAAACTGGTGATGATTTTGAGGATGCGGTGTCCTCCAGATCTCCATTAGGGAACCCGGTTCTGCGGAAGCTGGCCATGAGCAAATGGCATAGGACCGAAACGGTTAGAAAAAGTGGAAAGACCATGGGAAAGGTTGATGTATGTAGTTTATTTTTCCCCATTAAATGACCACATTCGAAGTCGAATTGAAGTCGCACGATGGTGCGAGGATGAGGGCTATCACTATGATCCCTTATTATTTAATTTTAAAAACCAGGATTTCTGTTCTTCATTGTCTTCTGACCCCTTTGTAAGATTTTGCTCAGTCGAGCCTAGCTCCTACAAAAAAGCTATGTTGGGGAACAACAGGATTGAGTGGAAAAACTCAATGGATGAAGAAATTAACGTCTTTGAAGAATGATAAGTGTATGTTGAGATTGATAAAACCTTTGATAGGATATTATTAGGTTTGAAATGGGTCTTTAAGCTGAAGAAAGACCATTCTGAAAATATCAAGAGATTTAAAGCCAGATTAGTGGCTCAGGGTTTAAAGCAGAAACCCGGGGTCTATTTTAATGAAGCATTTTCACTGGTCTTGAAAACTTCATTTTGAATTCCATTTTATTTTGCATTTTGGCAGTACTACTGGGGTGGAGGGACGTGCACCTTGACGTCAAGGCAGCATACCTATATGGGGATTTAGATACCCCCAATATATGGCCATCCCAGAGGGTTATAGAAACAAATCGAACAAGCACAAGTATTGGAAGATTCAGAAATTTCTGTACAGTTTGCACCAAAGCGGAAGGATGTGGTTCTTTAAATTACATGAACCACTTCCGGGTTTTAATTGCTTATACACTTTTGGCTCGGATGCAATATTAGTCGTCTAGACAACTGGACGAAATTATTTTGTTTACGCGGGACGAATGTGCAGAACAATGTATTTTACGCTGGTTGGGAGATATATTCAAAATTGTGAATTTGGGATCAGTTGTGAAATTGCTGGGAGTTGAATTTGACCGTAAGGATGGAAAAATTATTATTCACCAACGACACTACATCGAGAAATTATGCAAGGCATACAATGTTAAATATGGGCATCGTGTAACTGTTCCCGGGACAGCGGGCACCATGATAAGAAAAGTTCAGGAGGAGGAAGTAGACCATTCATTTCCATAGGATTTGCCTTAGCTGTCTCAGAAATTGCTTTCTTCTAAAAGTGATTAAGATGACCCTGACAGGGTTCTGCCCTTTTTCTTAGGGCCTCGTTCGTCGTCTAAGGTATACGAATGGCTTTGTCTCCTCTCTCGCTGATGGCAACTTTCTTTGCTATGCCGTTTATTTTTATTTCGCTGTTTGGAATAGCATTTCTAGCGGGATTCTTCTTCTGCTGTGTCGCTTGTTGTTTTCTCCGAACAATCGGTTGGGCAATTCCGTGAAGGACCTCTTCTGTTGTTGTATTCACATCGCATGTATATATTGTTTGTTCGATGATCGCTCACGTTGGCGGCTGGGACCAGGTTGTGGAGATGTCCCCTTGGATGGTCCAGCTCACTCATTATCTGGGGCGTGTCATTTTGATTGGCTCCCATCTTTTGCAGTGTTGTGTCGGTCGAACAACCGTTTCATGGCGCTGTTTACGGATCGCTCAGTTTCGATAGGATTTTGCCTACCTGGAGGATTTTTGGGATGACCCCTAGAATCCACTGGCATTCTATCCCATTTTTTTTTACCGTGGTCTGTCTTCCTCTTACATATCCGCTCTCCTCGTTGGTTTCATATCTCTCGAGGCTGTAATCTTCACATTCAGTCTCTGTGCAAGATGGTGTGTACTGTTCTGGTAAACAATCAGATTCTGGGAAGAAAAGAACTCCAGTTTGTGGGGTCTGTCTTCCTTGTTCAGCTTGATTCTGCAGATACTTTATCTGTTCATCCAAGGCTTGGTCTCTTAGAGCTTTTTCTGCTTCTTTCGCGCTCTCTTTTGAGTGGCTAGAAGTTCTCTTGCCACTTGACGTTCATGTTGTTCTTCAATCATCCGCTTAAGGTCAACTTTGAGTGGTTCCGCCACCCTTGGTAATGGCTCTGAATATTGAAGAATTGGCGATATGGCTGGCGTGAGTGGGCATGTGATTTGTTCAATACGAATGCCTTGTGCCACTGGTATTTGTCGCCAAATTGCCTCATTCAATACGTGGGCTGTTTCCCATTTACTGAAGTGAGGCTCTAGCACATAGTGAGCTCCTAGTGCCGTAGCTTGGTATAATAATCTAGGTAGCTACATATTGCTAGGTCTTTGATCAGTAACCAGGAGACTTCTATCCGTTAAGTGTTTGGAATCACCTCCTCCGGAGAATAACTTGTAATGTTCTCGGTATCCCCATATCACTCGGCGTCGTGCGTCAAGGTGTCGCAGATGGTCCTGCTTGATCGACCACGATTACTGATTGGAGTGGGTCAGGCTGGAGTGTCTCTAGCCTCGACAACCTGCTCGCTGCCGCGGCTACTTCTTGCGCCACCTTTTGCTGAATTTCCTGTTACAGGTTGCCCTGGTGGGGATGAGTTTCAGCAGCAGGGCTGTGTCGTCGGCTCTTCTGCTTCTTCCTAGCTGACGGTACCGGCGCTAGTCCTGTGGATCGCAAATTATATTCGTTTGTGTTCACAGACATATTGGTAACTTTGTTTTAAGTACAAAAATTGATCTCGGATTCAATTTGGGCTTTTAACTATAGACTTAAAGACACTGTCTAAATAATCAATATCCCAGACAGGCATCCATGTGTCGCATCCCGTCTATATAATACTACTAGATGTAATAGATGGAGAAAGAGAGTCTAAATGCAACGTTGTGCAACTCCGTCGATAGAATGATATTGCTTGAATCGATCACTTACCTTTTCTGGGTTAACAATAAGTTTAGTCAGATATGAATGGTTAGTTTGATGACGTCTTTTATTATCGGACTGTACACAATAAGAAAATAATTTATATCAGTTACTTTCCACACAGCAAGGGATATTGATGTGTGGAAACAAGATGGCGTCTTTATCTCGCGTATCAGTTCACCTTCGTATGTATAGCCAATGGTGTCATCTTTGGCTTCTTTCGTTTGTCCCTTCGGGTTCACTCGTTGGACGCAATTGAATGCTCGTGAAAGACTTACTTCGGTTGGCCTTCTCGCATTGTCTACTGGGTTATGTGCGATACAAATGTATAATGTGTCGGAAGACCCAACTGTTGTACAATGTCGTATTGTTGAATTGGTGAAGAGAATCTCGGTTTGGGCTATCCTACCAATAGTAGAATTATTCGCTTAGGAAGACCTAGCGAATTGTATTCACGATTCCTACTTTTACCAGGAAGGGTTGGGAAAACGGTGCCTTTGGGAAACCACACTGCAGTTGACTATGTCCTCGGTCACTCCTTGCATTATTTGGCTAAAGGTTTGACTCGGTGAGGATCTCAGTACTGCGGTAGTTGTGGTGTGTTCGGTTGTTGGTTCTGTTCTGCAGTGTGGTGGGAACACTCGGCTTAAATACTCTAAGTCACAAGGTTCAGCGTGACCAATGATGGAACAGACTGAGCACGGGCCTTCTGTGAGGGCACACACCTGTGCGGTGAGGAGGAAATGAAACAGTGGGAGGGAAAGTGATGATGAAGCGAGGGGCTTGCTAAGCAAACATTCCCCACTCAGTAGGTGGCCCTAGGGAGAGTGCACTATCGTCAGTAGCAATGTACAGTTGTGATGAGTGTGTCCAACGACCTCACGACATCCAGAATGGCATGAGATAGTTGCCAATAAAACGCCCGCACATACTATTTGCTTATATTCCAGAGATGGGAAAGTCCAATTTTGGTGGCGTTCCAGTCCAATAAAAGGTTCTAAACAATGTAAACAATGTCCTTACTTTATTTACGTGACTCATCTCGAGTTGCCATATTACACAACCAAAAATATAAGCAATGACACATTGTGTCAAAATTATGAAACAAAACTTTGTTATTACATTTTCGAAAACCCGAAATCTCATGGGACGAACATTGAACAATAATAAAGTAAATTAAAACAACACAAGCAAACAAAAAGTAATTGCTTTTGAATGCACGAAATAATGTGTCCAGGAAATAGACAAATAACACTCCCCCATTCCCAGAGACACAATGGACACTCATAGAAATAATCTTTTACAATACAAAAGAAATGTGGGATGATTAACCCATTTAGTAAAAATGTCTGCCATATTTTTAGCGGATGGAATATACTTAATTTGATAAACATTTTTAAACAACCAATCACGAGTAAACATAAGACAGATTTCAATGTGTTTGGTTTTTCGATTTTCTAGAGGATTTTTTTTTAAAAAATTGATGACTGATGCACTATCAGTAAGTATCAGGGATGTGGGTCTTTTGAAACAAAAAAAACTTAATTTGGATACTCTATTAAACCATTCAATTTCACGAACGGCGCTACCAATACCAATAAAATTACAAAGCCCGAACATCTTCGATGCTCATCGCGGTCAATCCCCAACTGGCATCCATGTAACAAAATAAATTATTATTCGAATTGATATTGCACAAATTGAAAATGTAATTCTTCGTTGCTACCAAATAAGCAAGAACCTGTTTTAACATTCTAATGCGTTCCAGGGAATGTGATGCATTGTACTGGTTGAGTTCTGGTGGCTATAAAAATAGTGTCCAATTAATGATCGGTAAGTGAATTTGTGGTCGGTTACAACCATTTCCTTTTTAGGCATCTCGACAACAACACCCACATTTCCTGGTAGAGTAACCTGGTTCAAATGATTCATCTAATATAAATTCTCTAATTTTGTTATATAATCAGATTGGTTAATACTAATTTTGTAATCCTTCCGAATAAAGTTTATTCCCAATAACCGAGTCACTGTTCCCAATGTTACAAGTTCCAAGTGTTTGGATCGCAATTGAATGATCCATGGTTTCAACACGAGAATTAGACAAAAATAAAACTATGTTATCTACATAGAATAATAATAGTGCACAATTTTTTTTAAATATAAACACAATTAAAACCTGTCACAGCTTGTAAACCAATTTCATCCAATTTTTCAGTTAATTTGAAAAACCACATTCGTCTAGATTGGTGAAGACCATAAAGGGCCCTTTGCAATCTCCAGACATGGTTTTGGTTTTTCTCGATTATGTAACCATCTGGCATATGCATATGGATCTTTTTGTCTAATTCTCCATTTAGATAAGCATACTTTTTGTCTAGGTGTGTATCTAACCAGTATTCGGTACAAACCAAAAACAAAAAAGAAATCGTATTAGACCAAAATTAACAACTGGCGAAAATACTTTGTCATAATCGACGCCAGGCACTTGCCGAAAGCCTTGGCCAACTAAACGGGTCCTAATTTATATCTTTTAACATTGCCATTAATATCTCTTTTAACTTTAAAAATCCACTTGCATCCTAAAACTTTACAATGAATTGATTTTTTGACTTCACGAAAAAACACAACGTTTCTCAAGTATAGTTACCTCTTCATTCATTGCCTCAAACCATTCTTGTAAATTGTTCACTTTTGGACGCTTCCCCAAATGTTGTAGGTTTGACAATAGCGCAACAACATGTTTGGGGTTTAGGTTTATTAGCATTGATAGAGCAGAAACTAAACAATGTTGGGTCATATAAATACCCTTTATCATCACACCAATGCTCAACATCCTTGATTGAATGGCAACGGACATCATCCGGTTTAGAATAATATACATCAATTCTACCTTTACTATCACCAGATTTTCGAATTGTTTCGATACGTTGACAATCGTCAAAATCTATGGGGAACAACGATCATCTACAATTGTAGATTCTTCTTTGATTTGAATCTCTGGTGGTACATGGAATTTTTCATAATTAGAAGACCCTGACAAGCCGAGTGAGACAATAACAGTGGGTTTTGTCAAGTCGTTCTCCGCTTCCAATCCATGATCATCAATTTAAGATTCATTTTCATCTAATTCGGAATCGTCATAGAGATTAACATATTTATTCTCTTTGACACACTTAGTGAATTTTTCAGCTTCGGTCCAAACATATTTCTCATCAATTTCGACATGTTTGGTTTCGGAGACCCCTCCAATTTTAGGGTTCCAAATTCGATAACCTTGTGTATTGATTGCATAACCAATCAATACGCCTTCGACTGCAATTTATTTCACATTTCTTCTGGCAAAAACACATAAGTTTTGGAACCGATCCGTTGTAAATGAGCGACGGATAAATTCCTCCCCCAAAATCTAACATATGGAATGTTGAATTTGGTCTTCAGATGTGGATAGCGATTTTTAACGTAAACACTGGTTAGGACCAACTCTGCTCATAGTAACTGGGGTAACCCAGATTCATAAAGCATCGCTCTAATTCCCTCTAATACTCTTCAGTTAAACCTCTTGGCAACATCCTTCATTGGCAGGAAATAAATATTTGTACGCTCATATTTGAAACCAATCCTCCAACCAAATTCGGTAAACTGCTTGTTACAAAATTCTAAACCATTATCCGTGCATATGATCTTGAATTTATATTTGGTTTCCCTCTGCTTGTGTGTGCCATTTTTCAAAAAACTTAAAAACATCATTTTTCAATTTGATTGGAATCAACCATGAATAGTGAACCACGAATAGTTGTCTATGATTGACAGAAAATATCGGTAACTGCTCAAAGACTCTACAGGAGCCGGACCCCATAGATCCATGTGGATCAATTCCAAGGGCTGGATCGATCGTATCTTATCTAACCCTTTATATTGTTTCCGAGTCAATTTTGCACGTACACAATCATCATAGGAAGGCAACTTTTTTGCAGATGGACTAATTTTCATTCTGGAAATTGAAGGGTCTTTTTTCAAATTCATAATTCTTTTCACACTGAAATGTCTGAAACTTAAGTGCCACAACTCTAAAGACGCCATGCTAGTAATCTGTTTCTTTGAAATTCCCATTAGATAATTTATCTTGAACCACTTCAGTCTTATCCGGAATTTTCTTTGTCCTCTTTACAATTTTCATATTAACTTTTTCTTTAGCCGATTTATCAGTTGTGCTGCTGGCGAAAGAGTATTCCGCAATATAGCTCGCTATCGTACAAACAGAACCATCGAGTATATAAATGCGGTTGGAACATTTTGAACTGTTTGGGTGCAAATTCCACCTTTTGCTAGGTTGGGCTTCACCTCTAGGTCCAAATTCCTTAATATAGAGCG
>JAQIXU010001522.1:0-16819 GCA_034701245.1 Strigamia transsilvanica | reverse complement strand
TTTCGAACCAATGGTTTTCCAAATTTCAATAATTCGAGGCAATTGTCTAATTCATTTTTTTATTTCGAACCAATTGTCAAAAATAAAAATTTACATTTTGGGAAATTCGACCCAATTGAACTCGAACCCCTGACTGCTACCCCCTCTGAGATGTGGTTAGTAATAAGGTGACAAACTTTTTCACAATGAAAAGGAGGACAAAAAATAAATAAAATTTTATTTGGAATTTTTTAAAAAAAATTGTGGAGATATTTTGGAAAAATTCAAAAATTTGTCAAAATATTTTTGAAAATTCAAAAATTTATCAAAATATTTTGAAAAAATTCTAAAATTTCTTAAAAACCTTAAAATTTGTCAGATTTGTTTGTTTTAATTCTAAAATTTGTCGAAATATTTTGGTAAAATTCGTGCCATCCCAAATATTGAATAGGAGGGCGTAAAGTAGGACACCTTATGAGGGAGGACAGACCTTAAAAAAGGAGGACTGTCCTCCCTAAAGGAGTACGGTTGGTCTCCTTATTAGTAAACAAATGAGTAAGATAAATGATTGAATACAAGGACAACAGAGTTTAGTAAAACAAGTACAATTTATTATGCCCATATAACCAAGTTATATGAGGTAATATTACGAAATACACTTGTACATAGATTATGCCGACAAATGGCGAATAAGTGGTAATAACTAAAGCAAGATGGTGGCCGTGGCCGTAAGGGCCACGTGTTTACAGGGACTTCTTTAAGCGTTACTAACAGAGTTTGGATCTAATCTTCATATTTACGATATACAGCATTGGTCCTACAGCTTGGTCCTATTGTAAGATGTCGTCTGATCCTGGTATTGGGTTGGCGGGCGTTGTACTGTCACAACCAAATACGAGAGGCAGATATAACTTCACCGGGTTGTATTTACCACCAACGATTTGTTGTAAGGAGAGTGGAACTTTCCACTTGTGTTTTACTTTTAGTTTAAAGGAAATACAAGAAGGGGTTCTTATCTATAAGCTTATTAGGAGCTTATATCTGAAAAGTTCTAAGTCTAAAATGAAGAACAACTTGTTGCATTTAGTTTAGTTCTTAAACTATCGAACAAGCAAGCAGGACGGAAACCTGAATCTCGGCGGGAGGTACGGTTTCTTTCCCATCAAGTAAATTGTCAAGTTGTTGCGGATGCGACAATACATCCGCAATTCGACATCAGCACAAATTTTTTAAACCGGTCTAAATGCCAAATTAACATGTAAAATTTGACATTTACACTGGTTTAAAAAATGTAAATTTGTATGAATGAATGTGTGCCTAGCATTTAATGTTTATTTCTTGTAGTTATGAGCAATTAAACATTAAAATATGTATTGACTCATAAAACCAATCGGCTCAAATTAATTATAAATAACATTCATGTAATTTAAATCGAAATAACAGCATTGAAATCCGGTACAGAAGATCTTCAATAATCCACCAGTCCAGTAAGTTGTATATTTTACAAAAGCATAATTAATTCATTTTTGAGCACGAATCATTCTACTTGTTATGTCCAACAGGAGCGTCGTCATTATCATTACTGAGATGATGTGTTTGCCAGGACAGAAGGCTCTGTTTGCTCCAAGAGTTGGCAAAAAGATTATGCCAGACAGGTTAACAGAAAAACAATGTATATTAGATCAATAAAAGATTTGATACAAGATAAATACAGACTTTAGAATTGTGTCAGAAATGCAACCGCCATAACAGTAAAATCAGAACAATGCAACTCAAAAAACAACCCATAGATGTCAGTCATTCAATCATACAATTATACAATGCCATCTATGGTTAAAGTTCAACAACTAAATACAAGATAATATGCAAGCTTCAGAGCCAGGCGATGTCATTGGATCCGGATCACAACAATGACACCACCTCTCATGCTCGCAATCATCGAATCGATTGGAAAACTCCCTCAAACTCCCCTTCAATCGAGATCGATGTATTGCAAATTAAACAACTCGGAACTGATATAATAAGCACACAAATATAACATAGTAACAGTTTAGTAATTGTGCATTCGTGGACATTCAGAACGGGCGATCAACTCCACCCTGAACGCCAGTCAGCACATCACAAAAATGTTAACTCTTAAATTAGATTAACAGAACAATATTCAATTCTTGACAATCCAGCCATTAAAACAACTGTTTATCTTGTCTATAGTTAATGGCTTGGTTAAGGCATCTGCTCTTTGGTCTTCTGACTGCCTAAACACCAACCGCACGTTCCCACGTTGCACATCATCACGGATGTAGAAATACTTTCGATTGATGTGCCGGCTCCTTGACTTCTCAATCACGTTCTCCAACCTTCTAATGACAGCCGCCGAATCCGTGTGAACGGTCAGCGGAATCGCAACCGCTTCAAAAAACTTTAATTCCGCAATCAGCCCATTCTGCCATTTTAAGTCGTTTACAGTCTCTACCAAAGCATACAGCTCAGCCTCGTAACTTGACAGCGACACAATCTTTTGCTTCCTCGATTTCCAGTATGTGAGACAGTCACCAATGACCACTAGACTTCCGGACTGCGACTTCGATTCAGATCTCGTACCAAGAGATGCATCCGACCAGCCATGTAACTTGGTGCAATCAGATTGCGGATAGAACAGGACATGCCCCTTGGTTCGTTTGATGAAAGACAGCAATCTCATCACGGCCCTCATATGAATCTTCCTAGGATCGAATGAAAAACTAGCCAAGACCGACGTCGCATACGCCAAATCCGGTCTTGTCCCCGAAACCAGGTAATTGACCGACCCAATAATTTGCTGGTACAATACCTTGTCCGCACAGTCTGATTCCTCCCATTCATTTAAATCCTGACTAGTGGACAAAGGTACTTTCGCTTCAGCCACATTCTCCAAAGAAAACCTTTTCATGATCTTATCGATGAAAGTCGACTGGTGCAGCTCTAACCCCGTCTCAACGCGATGTATGTTTATCCCCAGTATGAATGAAGCTTCACCCAAATCTGCTAGCTCCAGATGTCCTTTAATCTGTGTTATTTTCGCATCCATTAAGTCATCTGTTCCGGTCACTGGCATGTCGTCTACATAGACTCCAATTATAACCTGTCCCTGTTCATCGAAATAAAAATAGACACATGGATCATTCTCCGTCTGTTGAAATCCGACTAGCTTCAAAATTTGGTCAAGCTTTTGATTCCACATGCGTCCACTTTGCTTAAGCCCGTACAGAGATCTCTTCAGTAGACAGACTTTACCCGGATCCACGCAAAATCCCTTGGGTTGCTCCATGTATATGTCATAATCGATATCTCCATTTAAATATGCTGTTTTCACGTCAAACTGTCGGATTCTCCAACGCCGCTTTATAGCAATGCACAAGATCACCCGAAGTGACTCAAGCCGGATCACTGGACTGAATGTTTCGTCAAAGTCCAGTCCCGGTATCTGACCGCAGCCCATAGCCACAAGCCTCCCCTTGAACTTCGCAATTGTACCATCGGGATAGAACTTTCTCTTTAGTACCCATTTGCACTTGATGACCTTCTTGTGGCTGGGCTTATCCACAATGTCCCACACACCATGTGAAGCAAGCGACTCCATTTCATCCTTCATTGCCTTGAGCCACTGTTTCTTCTCCGGCGTGTCCATCGCCTCCTCATAATTTCTCGGATCGACAACATTCCTGTCATATCCGGACGGCGCCGTGGTAGCTGTTGGTACACCCTGTGCAGTTGAACTCGGTGCACTCGACCCGTTCTTAGAAATCATGGCTCGGCCTAGTCATCTCCCCTTCGAGTCAAGCATTGCCTCACCTTGCTCCCCTCCAATGGTTGAGCTCATACCAGACCCCCCGGTCAGACTTGTCTTATAAAGCTCCAGCCATTGAGATTTATCCAAATGAGGGGAACCACCAGATTCCTCACCGTCAGCACACTCGAATAACGCGGACCAGTCCTCACCCACAGAGTGCTCGACGTCAGCGTCGTTGATAGGAGGAACCCCCAACTCCCCTACAGGATCGTCATCATCAGAATCTAGCGCTGAATCGGGCTCAGAACTCGAATCTGGACCAGATAGGTGGACATGATCCCCTTCCGTCTGACCAACAGTGTCATATCCAGTATATACAATAGAATCCATTAGATCAGGTCTCGCTTGTGGAGCAAACAATGTTGATCCCTTTATGTCTTCATGAAAAACGACATCCCTTTCAACAGATACTTTCCCGGAGGTTGGGTTGAAAATTCTGTATGCGCCCCTACACTTCTCGTAACCAACAAAAATTCCTTTGTAAGCTACTGGTCCCAATTTGTTCTTATTCCACTTCCTGTGCAAAATGATAGCCAGACACCCGTAAACTCTGAGATGATTGACCGAAACCGGTCTACTAGACCACTGAGCTTGGGGAATTACCACCCGACCGTTCCTGCTTGTAGGTCTCAAATTATGTAGAAAAGCCGCCGTATCAGCAGCCTCTCCCCAGAATTCTCTGGGCAGGTTCCCTTCCTGAAGCAAACACCTGATTACGATCTCAAGCATGTTGTTAGCTCCCTCTGCGATGCCATTAGACTGCGGAGATCCCACAGGTGTCAACTGATGCTGAATTCCATTCTTCCTAAAGAAAGACATCAACTCAATATTTTTGAACTCCTTTCCATTGTCTGTTCTGATTGACTTCAGCGGAATCCTTGTCTGGTTCTGCTTCATCAAGACTAGTTCAATGAGTTTAACCTTCACTTCTTCTTTGCTCTTACACCCATCCACAAAAATCTTACGAGTGAAATCATCAACGACTACAAGCAAATACAAGCTTCCTCCTAACGATCTAACAGGCATTTCCACCAAATTCACATGCCATAAATCCATTTTGGAGACTGACCTCTCCCCTTGTAAACGTCGATGCGGCATTGCTTTCATCTTTGCCATAGAACAATCGGTACACTTAATTTGTCCTTTAAAATTCTTAACAGGAAAGTTCTTCACATCTGGACTTGATGTCAGAAATTCCATCTTCTTGGTTGATGGATGTCCAAGTCTTTTATGGTATAGTTCCAAACTATAGTCCACATCCTTCTTCTGCAAGGTAAAAGATAGTCCCATCTCATCCTCTGTGGTCTTAGGGTCATTAACAGAAACATCTGCTTCAACGATGTACAACCCCTCCTCATTCCTCCTAGCTACCATCATTGCTACTCCATCCTGTATTACACAAGCCATGTCATCTTCAAAAGACACCTTGCATCCTCTCTTTGTTATCTTGGCAAGACTCAATAAATTGCCCCTGAGATTCGGCACATATAACACCTCATGAATGTAAATATCATTTTCGCCATCCACCGTCTGAGCCAGTAATTTAACTTGCCCCATTTGTTCTGATTCTAGTCGATGATCCTCATTTATTCCCATGATGGTAGTCCTATTCTTGGTCAAATCCGAAAACCATTCTAGCCTACTGGACATATGAGTCGATGCCCCAGAGTCCAATATCCAAACGTCCTCCATGTAGCCATTACATCTTGCTTTCTGGCCAATTTCCGCCCTCAAACAAAATTCACGCCTTTTCTTCACAAATGCACTTTCCTTAGAGACCACTGCCACTTTAGCAGAAGTGTCCTTTTTAGTGTCCAGTTTTGACGGCGAAGGCACCACAGCAGTCTTGCCAACATCCTTCTTAAATCTCATTGTCGCATTCTGTGCTGTCACTCTTCTCTCCCGACATCCCACTGCTATGTGTCCGGTTTTCCCGCATTTGTAACATGTGATTGGGTCGCCAGACTTATAATCGCCTTTTGGTTGTGCCAATTTAGAAAAAGTGTTCAAATTCTTGTTCACATAAACACGCCTCTCATTTCCTGAATTCCCATCTATTGCATCATCAGTTTCTAGTGCACGCTTTAATGCTGAGACAGATACATCATCGCTCCACATCAATGTCCTTGCTTGTGTCCTCAATCTGTTAGGTAATCCTTTAATGGCAGCCTTTACTATTCTATATTCGCTGATTTTTCCATTTTCCAGACAGGAATTCTTGTGGCAAATCTCGTCTATCTTCTTGATGTAGGTTTCAGTAGAGTCATTCTCCTCCATCTTCAGATTGTCTAGTTTATTGTCCAATTCACTTGCTTTTATTTCATCTGATTTATGGTGAAAATTTGTAATTGCCGTCCATAATTCATGGCTAGTTGACCGAAATTTGCTAAATTGTATTGCAGATCCCGAATCCAACGACTCCATGATGACCGCAATTGCCTTTTTATCTCTTGTGACTTGCTTCTCTCTGTTAATAACTTGCAGGTCACGTTGAGCAACTTGTGCAGCGGTTGCATCAGCTGGTAACTTTCCAGGAACAGTGATGGTTTCCTCTCCATTGACCAGCTTCCAATTTCCTTCCGCATCCAAGTGTGTTTCCATCTTGACTCTCCATTCCAGATATGTGGAGCGATTCAGTAGAGGCAACTTAGACTTGCAGTGGCATTTCATTTGTAAAGCCATTTTTGTGATTTTATCAGGAAATCTATGCTCTTTCACAGTCTGTCTCATGTACTTGCTTTCTTCCTTGAATAGTATTCACTGCTATGTCTTCTAATATTTGTTTTTCAACCTTTGAAATCTCTCTCTTATGAACCGTGTACTCTTGTTTTGTAATCACAAACAAATAGCCCTAACCATCCTCTGCTACCACTTGAGATGATGTGTTTGCCAGGACAGAAGGCTCTGTTTGCTCCAAGAGTTGGTAAGAAGATTATGCCAGACAGGTTAACAGAAAAACAATGTATATTAGATCAATAAAAGATTTGATACAAGATAAATACAGACTTTAGAATTGTGTCAGAAATGCAACCGCCATAACAGTAAAATCAGAACAATGCAACTCAAAAAACAACCCATAGATGTCAGTCATTCAATCATACAATTATACAATGCCATCTATGGTTAAAGTTCAACAACTAAATACAAGATAATATGCAAGCTTCAGAGCCAGGCGATGTCATTGGATCCGGATCACAACAATGACACCACCTCTCATGCTCGCAATCATCGAATCGATTGGAAAACTCCCTCAATTACTAACAAACAGCCTGCTCTTCATTGTAAGTTGCTGCGGCAACATCTCGATTGTTATCAATAAACAAAATCAGTCGGACTCAAAATCTCTTGCCGTGTAGATGTTTATTTCTTTACTCTTATTTTGGTGCTAAATCATTCCTTCTCATGAAGCTACATTTCCACGGATGTTTTCTCTGTACAATCCACCAAACTACTGGCAGATTTAATTAAATATTTGCAAATATTTTTCCATTCCACTGAAGTCTTAGTGCTCCAAATGAACCCCAAGTTCCAAAATATTATGAAATGCAGGGACGCCGGAAGCTCAAAAAGGCAGGGGGGGAGGGGCATAAAAATCCATAAGGGCAAACAGGGTCAAAAGGCAGGGGGGCGTTCGCCCTCCTTGCCCCCGTGTCTCTGGCAAAAAAAAATTGAACACGAAAGAAAATTGTTGCGGTGATTTTAAAACTTTAATCTAAAAGTTGTAAATCTCCGCAACTATTTTTTTTTTCGTGTTTTAAATTAAAACATGAAAAAAAATACCACACATCCCGCAAAAACCGCAATACCGCACAGACTGCAAAACCACAACCAGGACCACAACAATTTTTTTTCGTGTTTTATAAAACACTAAAACACGGAAACACGGTATTGCGGTTTTTGTGATATGTGCGGTATCGCGGTTTTTTTAGGAAAATACAAAATACAGTTGGGCAAGGGGGGCATTGCTCCGTTGGTCAAAAGGCAGGGGGTGCATTCGCACCCCTTGCCCCCGTGGCTCCGGCGTCCCTGATGAAATGACATATCGGGAATGCCAAATTATTGAAGAAATTGTTTTCTGGAATGTTTTATTACAATTAAACTACAGATTTCCTAAATTTTGAGGTCCATGAATTCAAAATCATATGGTATATTTAAAAATTGACAAATGCAAAGTCTGCTTTTACAATTTTAGTCTCATGTCAACTACTATCATCATCCATACACAGATGCTCATTATTGCAATTTGACTGTAGTACACTTATCATTTTGTCGCACCCGTATTTTCATTTATTTGTAATAAAATTTGTTTGAGTCTCAATTACCCCAAATCTTTCAGTATTTGTTTGCAGGCCCGGCCAGACAGCGATGCGAACGCTGCGCCCGCACACGGCCCCGCGTTTGGAAAGCCCCGCGCCGGGCTCCTTGGAGATGTTTCGTTTACGTTTCGGGCTCTTTGGTGACGTTTTGGGCTCGTTTGCTGTTGAGTCTTCTGCTCGAAGAAGAAACAATCCAAACACATTTACCAAGTCCAGACATAACCTTTGTCTATTCATAGCTAGATCGTGCTGATCAAGATGGCTGTCTGTTTATTTTCCTTACCTCGCCAACCTCCACCAGGGAAAAAGATAGGAGCTCTGTTGTATGAACTAGAGCCTGCCATATCCCTCATGGGATATGGGGCATTTCAGTGGTGTCAATACACCACATTCGCACAAGGCTCCGCTTATTGCCCGACCGGCCCTATTTGTTTGTATCACAATTTTGCACTTTTGATTTAAATTTCAACATTCTACACGCACACACTGCACTTACCAATGCATATTAATTATTTATCAATTGACTGAAATTAATTAAACCCCATTCATACAATTTATATCTCTACATATCGCAATTACAGCAGCATCATCAGGCACAGAAGATCTTCAATAATCCACTGACAAATTGTTTCTCCTACAAGAGCATCCGTCGAAAATGAAATATCTAATAATCTTGCTTTTTTTTTGTCTCTCGTTTATGGATACCAGTAAGTTATGTTTTACACAAATATAATTAATTAATTTTTGAACACAAATTTTGTTTTAATCTGATTAGCAATAACGGCTGTCAAGTCCTGTAATCGTGTTGACTGTGTTGAAGACTGTGAGCTGTCTCAGAATATGAATGGTATTTGTGATCGTGGTGAATGCAGGTGCTTCACAACGACAGTTACACCGATCTGTGAGGAAGCTGACTGCGACATCAGTTGTAAGATGGCTGATGGTAAAACTCGTGGTGAGTGTAAATTGTAATAAGAAAGGAGTATGCATCTGCACATATTTCGGATGAGGAGAGGGCCAAAGTGTCCAAACTACAGCTCTGTCTCATAGAGAACAACCCGAGACGAACTGTGGTCTCCACTGTACCAAACTGTGACAACTTGAAAAATAATAAATACAAAAATACAAAAATACAAAAGTACAAAAAAAATTCCACAAAAAAAAGAATAAAATTTTCAAGAAATAATTTTTTTCTTCAAAATTAAGATTTGGGTCCCATAAAAGGTTGTGGGAATGGTGCCCAGTCTGTAAAAATGCCTTTTGGCCCAAAATTACAACAAAAAAATTCAAAAATTAATGTCTTAAATTTTTTTTCCAGACAGGGGGGCACTGCCCCCCCCCCTTCCCTTCATCCGGCCCCGGGTCTGCGACAACGGAAGACAATTATAATCAAGCGAGGGGGCCCCAAGATTTCGACTGTCTAGGGAGATATTTACGCCAGAGTTACTCTCACTTGTCAGTGACGTATTGTAACGCCCCGAATAGTGGCCCGGCCGTCTATTTTTTTTCGGCCATATAGATATAGATATAGTTAATAATAAATAATGGCGATTAAATGAGACGATGCAAGAATATCATTTCCTGTTCTTGTGGTTAATTATTTCAGAATTAAATTTTACTAACAGCAATTCTGATGCTTTACTGTGGTCTGGTTTCTTGGTGGTTTCCGGCGGCCATGTTTCAACGTTTAGGAACGGAACATCAAATTAAAATTCTTAAATATTCGATAATTTAATTTACTTGTCGCTCCCCCTCGCTGATTCATTTCTTCCCTGCACACAGGTAGTGTGTGTAACTCAGTTTTGCCAAACCGATCACATGACTGAGAGTATTTAGGTGAGTTTCCCGCAAAACAACAGAACAGAACCAATAATCGAACAAACCACAACTACTGCCGAACGAGATCCTCACCGAGTCAAACCTTATGCACAATACAAGGAGTGACCGAGGACATAGTCAAAGGCAGTGTGGTTTCCGAAAGGCATCGTTTTCCCAGCCCTAACTGGTAAAATTAAGAATCGCCAGTACAAGCCCACCACGATACACTCGAGGACGATGGTACCCATTAATGACCAAGACAGCTCTAACCAGGAAATCTCGCGGTCAATCTCTCTAATACAAAGCCGTACGACAAGTTGGGATTCCCGACCAGTTGTACATTTTTATTATCCTTCAAAACACCCAAGACAACATACAAAGGCCAATTGAAGTCAAAGTTTAAATAACGCTATAGCTTAAATTAGGAGTAACGGGTGGTGAAGAAAAGAAACCTTCTGTAAATAAACCACACAAATTGTTAGTTACTATTTATTTTGTTAATCAGCAATCAATTAATTTTAATTAATTAAAATATTAAAATTGATAGGTCTCATAAAACCAATTGAATGGAGTTAATTAAATACCATTCACACGTGGCCGTTAAATATATCTCTGTTTACCGTATCGCAACTACGGCAGTCACATCCTGCAAGCAGGATATTGCACAATCCGCTAGTCAACTTGTTTCTCCTACAACAGCATCCGTCGAAAATGAAATATCTCATCATCTTGTTCTTAGTTATTCTGTCCTGCATGGGTAAGTTGTGCTTTGCACAAAAATAATTCATTTGGTAGTGATTATTGACATATTTTAATCCGATTAGCAATGATGGCTGACGGAGAGTGCAGTTAGATTGTGGATTGCCTTGACGAATGTAATAGACCATTTGGCAGTCTTTGTTTGCCCAGTGACTGCCCGTGTCTCAACTCGGAAGAAATTAGCGAATTTCAACTACCGAATAAATTGTTGTACACGCATTCACCGAAAGCGTACAAACAATTTATGGTGGTGGCAAGTTCGCTTTGGGATTTGGACACTTGTGGCCTTTTCTCATTTTGATTAGGGACTAATCGAGATGAGGTAAGGCCAGAAGTGTCCAAACACCAAACTGAACTTGCCACTACCATAAATCGAATATTTTAACAATTTTAAAAATCAATGGAAATAATTTGAAGAAAATAAATGTAAACATATAATGATTATTGCCAAAAGCTACTTCACTGCTAACATTTATCAAGTTTCCAGAGTTAGAACTTACTTGGCTATTATTGGCAGAGTCCATTCTGTTGTCAAGCGCATAACTCAAACCACATAATCGCTAAATAATTGCATACCTTTATTCAAAGTACCAAAATCAAAACCAGAATCACTAGCAAAACTCAAATCCTTAGTCAACCTCAGGTTTACTTCTTCACCACACCCACCATTGTTGTGGCGATGCAAGGACCGCCAATCTAATGCTCGGATCAGGCCACCATTTGAAATAGCAACAAGAATCAATATCGTGCTCGGCCTATCCCATCATTGGTCAGGCTAAAGAATGTGACTGAGGGTATTTAGGTGTGGTTTTCTCCGCCAAGAAGCTGAACTGAACCAACAACCGAACACACCACAACTACTGCCTGCCGAGATCCTCTACGAGTCAAAACCTTCAACCAAGAACACGGAAAATGACCAAGGACATATGCAAGGGCAGTGTGGCTTCCGAGAGGCAAGTAAGAATGAGATAGAAGTTGCCTATGAGACACTCAAGGGCGATTATATCTGATAGTTGGTATGACAGCCTAAACAGGAGTACCGTAACCAACTACATTGGCACAAAATATGCAAAGTTGGGACTCTCGACCAATTGCGTATCCGAGCCGATACAAACCCCCTAGACAACACAAGAAGGCCAATCGAAGTAAGACTCCAATCGGAGCATTCAATCGTGTTCAACGAGTGGCCCCGAAGGGAAAAACAACCATCAACACAACACCATTGACCACGCGCACCGAGGCGAATCCCCACACGTATTCACGACGCCATCTTGGACCGAACAAAGAAAAGAAGACCGTTGATTATTACAGTTGTAAACATAACGATAATAAAAGACGACTAAACTCATTGGTAACCAATCATAAAAGGTAAGTGATCGATTCAAAGTGATATATTCTAAACAACAGAGTTGCATTTAGACTCCCTTCCTCTATTTATTACCTCCAGTAATATTAAGCAGAGGGGAGCGACAAAATTTTGATTCGATTATTACGTTTTGTTTTACTTTTTACTTGAATCTTAGCCAAAACAGTTGGAAAATTTTGTTTTAATCGTAAAACGAACGTTTTATACATGTTGTAGTGAGTGGGGCCGCCTAGCGGCCGCGTATGGCTTTATTAAAGTGCATTAGTTAGTTCTGGCTCAACCATGGCGTCCTTTGTTCACATGTTTTAAGTTGGTTTTTAAGCCCAACGAGTTCTTATGGTTTGTTTTACCTTGGGTTTAATTTCTCGGTTGTGGCGCCACCAAGCCACAGGTGATTGAAACAAATAAAAAATATCCCTGAATCGAGTATACAGTACGGTAATTTGATGAACACAATAATGGCATAAATTTCAGTAGCTGAAAAGTTACATCACGGGTCCGATTTTAACAAGCTTGCTTGTGATTTGATCGTGCTTTTACCACCCAATATAAATAGTATAAATAATTAGCAATGCAGTAAGTTCACAAATAAAATAATTTATTCGCTTTGAAATGGATAAAGCCATTTTTACTCATTAGCATAATCCCTTAAATGCTTTATCAAGGTCTTCTCCAAGTTGTTTCACCTCTGGACACTCCTTTTGAAGGCAAGCATAGTACGGTATATCCTAGACATTGAACCAAAATATATTAGTGAAACCATCATGTACAGTCGAAACTCGTTATAACGAACCGCGTGAATTTTTGCTATAACAAATTTTTGTTATAACGAATTTTTGTAAATGGTTGGTCGGCCATAGAACACCATGTTAAAAAATTTCGATATAACAAACTCTAGTTATAAACGAACCGATTGCTCAGGTCCCTTGCGATTCGTTATAACGAGTTTCAGCTGTATTTTTAACTTACATCTCCTCCGTGACCAAATATCTCTTTTTCGCAGTGAGCCAATTTCTTGGTAAGTGCACCTTTATTCTGCTGGTCAGTTACAAGAATAAGTTAATGTTATCTATTGCAAAATTAAAACAGTCCAATACTCACAGCATTCTTAGAGGCGGATATGAATAGATTCACAAGTTTTTTGTGATCAACGTACTGGTATTTATTATTCTGCATAAAAAGAAATTAAAGCATATTAGACTGAGAGTGGTGGGAAGCTTAACTACAACTACGCCTTACTATGCCTAATCCTCTATTATGACAAGTAGTATAAACGAAATTAGCGAAGTCACAATCCTGAAATATAATTAAATAAACTATAAAATTCTAATGGAAAATCAATATAACATTTGCTTACAAAATTTTTTTCGTTCTTCACATTCTTAACGGCAGCTTGGCATTCCTTATGGACCGGTTGAGCCTTAAAATAATTTAAAAAAAAATAATTTAATTGCTTTTGTTGTTATGAAAGCAATAAAGAAATATACAACCTTTGCAAGAAGCTTCGCTACGTCGAAGCAATTCTGAAATAAAATTGTATCGATTGTACACATTTTAGTTTTTACAGTTTCAATGTTTTAAAACATATTCAGTTTACCTCTGCAGTAGTGAATGAGGACGCAACAGCAATAGTTAGGAGAATGAACAGCAACATGCTAGAAAACAGTAAGGAAACGTTTTAGCAGATTTATGAATTTAATACACATATGTATGTGTATATACATCTTTTTTCAAACTGAATTTGGCCAATCAGAAGTTGACACACAGTTAAATGGGTGTGGTTTGGTAGAAAAATATGGAAATTAATTGGTAAAGCTGGTAAAGCTGATGAATAAATGCTGAATTATTTATTGAAAAACGGTGAAAAAATTAAGAAAAATTGGGAAAAATTGGGAAAAAGTTGGAAAAAATTTGGAAAAATTGGTTGGGGGGTTGGGGGTTGGGGGTTGGGGGTGGGGGAAGGAAATAGATGTGGTGTAGTGGTTAAGAAGGTGTTTTTACAGTTGGGGTGTTAGGGAGGAATTTTGTTTAGGGGGGTTTTATTAGGCAAATCTATTCGTGTATCTTGTGGAATTTAAGTGTTTTGAGCATCGGACGTTGTGGATTTATTAAGTGTTTTTTTTTTTTTTGGATATTGTTTTAGGTTTAGGTTAGTTAAATTTAGGGTCAAGATTTGTGTTGTTTCTCATGGAATTTGAATTGGATTTGGATTTTTTTTGTTTTTAATGAAGTCAATACTTGTATGCCCGCAGAACGTTTGTACGACGTGACGTTACCGTAACATAGTACAAACGTTTTTTTTTTCTTTTTTTTTTGCGGTTGTTCATTTGGCGTTTTTTTCATTCTGCGGTTATTCATTCTGCGGTAAGTTTATTTTAGTTTGTTGTTTTGTTGTAAAATTTTTTATTCAGCAGTTATTCATTCTGCGGTTATTATACATTCCCCTGGTACCATTACTGCCAGATTCCACCTTGCAATAATCACACCAGCCATACCAATTAATGGGAATGTATACTAACCGCAGAATGAATAACCGCTGAATAAAAAATTTTACAACAAAACAACAAACTAAAATAAACTTACCGCAGAATGAATAACCGCGGGAAAAAATGCGCACCATATACCTGACGCGGAATTCCTCCCTAACACCCCAACTGTAAAAACACCTTCTTAACCACTGCACCACATCTATTTCCTTCCCCCACCCCCAACCCCCAAACCCCAACCAATTTTTCCAAATTTTTTCCAACTTTCTCCCAATTTTTCCCAATTTTTCTTAATTTTTTCACCGTTTTTCAATAAATAATTCAGCATTTATTCATCAAAAACAAAAAAAAATTTTCCGCGTTTATTCATAAAACCAATACAAATTATTTCTGCGTTAATTGATGAAAACATAAAAAAAAGCTTTCTTTCTTTTTATGAATAAACGTGGAATTATTTGTTGGACGTTATACCTGATGCGAAATGACAAAGCGGAAAATGAATAACCGCTGAAAATTAAACGCAGAAAAAATTCTGCGGTTAATTTTTCTGCGTCAATTATAGCGTCCCCAATTAATTTGTTTATTCAAAAATGAAAATGAAATTGCTTTATTCGGTTTATTTTGCATTCTCTGGTCGTTCATAAACTCAAGAGCAAAGCACGACTTTGCATTCTTTATGTCCAAACTAAATAAGTACGCACACACTTAATTTCCGTCTGCTCGCAGACCAGTCTGAATATCGACAAAAGCTTTATTCTAGTTACCCCGGTAACCCATACAATAATCCAAGTGACAACATTACACAATTTAGTCTAGAGACTCAAACCTGCCTCATACTTCTACTAGAGAAAACAATACCTAGAAAACTAAGTCAGGTTCTAGCACTCTAAAATGCTACATTCGTCCCCACTTAGTTTTCCTGTAATATTGCTTGTACATATAATTTCTTTTTTATGATATAACTATTTTTCAATTCAATAAAATTTTCACTACTCTACACAATTTTGTCCATCTTCTTCTCACTGGTCAACACTACTCTTTCGAATCTTGGCGTTTCAGCATCATGCGCTCAAACAACACTCTGGCGCGTTCGGACTCCTGTGCCGGCCGCGGAGCCGCCCTTGCCGCCCGCATTGGCGTCTGTTGATCCGACGTCCCCGGTTCCGCAAGAACTCGTGCCGCTTCGGCCGCATCCACCGCCGCTTGTGATTGCTCTGGCTCTCGCGCCACCACTGGGACCAACTCCACACGGTCCTTGACCCTCGTTCCGCGTTTCGTCGCTCCTCTTTTGGTCACCTTAGACGGGAGATATTTGACCAACTCCTCCTCGTCCGGGTCATCCGACGACGACTCTCGATAATCCACGCGGGGCACGCGATTTTCTCTTTCCGTGCGGGTCACTGGTGTCAATGGGTGTTCATCCACCGCGCGCCTTGGCGTCAACTGGGCCGCTGGCTGTCTTTGAGGCGCCGCATCCGGAACGACCTCCGCCGCCCGCTCAGGTAACTCCGCCGGACGATCCTGCACTTCCGCCGTTCGGACAGGCTCTTGCATCTGCATCGGCAATGTATTTGGCAACACGGGTCGCTCAGGTTGGCCCGGCTCTGCCATCACCACGCCGGCCCCTCGAGCTGGACGCAGCCACACCGTCTGGGTTGGTTGTTGGATACGCTGCTCCTGCTCGCTCAGCTCGTCTGGCTCACGTGGTGTTTGCTGTTCCTGTTCAAATCGCGGCATATCGCGTTGCGCCTGGCCAACCACCTGCCCATTTGGGTCCGCCCCTCGCCTTTGAATATGATCTAAATGTCGTATAACGGTTTTTCCTGTCTCACAATCTTGTAATTCATAAGTGACCTCGCCTCTCAGGCCAATCACACGCGCTGCTTTCCACGGCGGTTTCGTTTCAGGAAAAGTTCTATACCAAACTAATTGGCCCTGTTCGAAATGTCTTTTCACCATCACTTCCTCCTCCACTACTGACCGCACTTGTGGCTTAATTAAGTCCACGTGCGTAAATAATTTGCGCCGTAAAAACAGCATAGCTGGTGTATTATCCCCTCTACTCTTGAAATTGGCATGCTGGAAAAACATAAGCCTCTGTAACCGTAACTCTAAGTCTCCTTTGGTGATTTTAGTTAATCGATCCTTAACATATCTGACCGCGCGTTCCGCGAGGCCATTAGATTGCAGATGATAGGGTGGTGCAAAGATATGCACCACCCCATTCCGCTTCACAAACCTCGCAAACTCCACCGATCTAAATTGG
>JAQIXU010001521.1:0-16824 GCA_034701245.1 Strigamia transsilvanica | reverse complement strand
GCATCCCCGCTTAGTTTAGTACAATGCTGTTATCAAAGCAGAATGTTTGTATATTCTGTTTTCCAAATCAATACAAGATTTGCAATAGATTTTGTCGTTTCCACTGATTGCACCATTGATTTTTTTTGTCTATAATTCTGTCGTGAAAACATGTTGAAATAAATTAAATAAGAAAAAGACAAACTAAAAACCAGAGAAATAAAAATAAAATGAAAAATTGAAAATAAAAATTTTTCATCTTCTACAAAGAAGAAGAAGAAAAGATCAAGTGATGGCATAGCACTTTAGAGACTAAGCAAATTCAGCAAAAATTCTCCGAATTTCGCACATCCGACTACAGAGGATGCATTGGGCGTTAGAGAATTGCATTTTTATGGTTATTTTTACGAGATAGCAAGAGGAGGAAATGGGTGTATGTGTGATAGGTGCAAAGGCAAATAAAAGACTTGAAAACCATCATCCACCATTTTGCACAAGAAAAAAAAAAGAGGAAAAAAGAAGTGCAAAAACAGGAAACAACTTGATGACAATATAAAAGTGTCTGCAAGACGATTCATCATAAATCTATTATCACCAGGAATTCATAGAAATTGCTCATTTTTACGATTTCTAATAAATAAATCTCTTGGAATTGTTTTCGCTTGAAAAACGCCATTAATTCGCATGTAAATGCAAACTTCAAACGGCAATAAAAATGAAATCCTCAACAAAACCCTTTGAATATTTGAGCGAAATAGAAATTCAAACTTCACAGCTCGGAGGAGAAAACTTTTCACCTGACACAAAAATCTCCTTCTGTTTGATATTCATAGCTAGCTAGAGCTGAGCCATCTTTCGACTCAATATCGATTCAAATTCAATTCAAAATATCACAAACTTTCCCCACAAACTGAACAATGGAATTCAAGTTTGCCTTGTGCCGGAGTACAGAAATATGTAATAATATATACAGCGCACATACGGCATCCAACAAAGACATGAAGAAATACTCGCTGCACAAATCGGAAACAAACGACGAAAGTGACTACCACAACTAGCCCAACTGGGCTCTAGAAGATAAGGTCTAGGCACATGGGAGCAGACTGGCAAGGAAAAGACAAGGAGATCTTCTCTGTTTGAGCACCAAGTCCTTACTGACAACAATAAAGAAATACATTTATAAAGAAAACTAACAATAATGGCGCAAAGGCATAATCTTAAATATACCACTCATCTATTATTATTAACAATGGCGCATGGTAAAAGGCTTAAACTACCTAGTCTTAACAAAGCTTAACTAAAAAAGAACACAATAAAAATGGTATCTTAACTATACTGAACTTTTCCCGGGTGTTTTCCATTCGTTCTACACTGATTTAACATTTGTTCCGTTCGTTGTGCGTTCCCTTTAAGTCTTAAAACGAACAAACATCGAACGAAATACGTGCAAACTGAACTTAATTCACCCCCTTCAAACAATGCACCCAATGTGCCTGGGGCGTGACCCTAACACCTAACCTAACCTAAATCTTAGTCTTAGCCTAATCCACAAAGGAATACATTCCTACCTGGTTTGGCGTCCCAAGCAACCATTTGCTCGGCTTGTACCTAATGGCTACCCTGTTAATGCAGATTGTAAGAAAAGTCACCCGATCGGTCCTTTTCGCTAAGCGATGATGTTTGTGTCATATCCACTGACCCAAAGGTACAAAAAGTACTTTAAGTTCTTCACATTGAACACACCTAATTATTTACTAGTATCATTACTTCCATGCCAAAGAAAAAATTTAAATGTAAAGTTGTTTCAAGACTTAAGTCTCGGGAAGAAGTTTATTTTGTAAACATTATCTCCATTAAAATTTCAAAGCAAAATGATAAAAATTTAATGAGAATCAAAATTATTTTTTTATTCCATTAAAAAAAGAAATTTAAAAATTAAAAAAATTAAAAAGCTGCAGGTGCTTGTGAAACAAAAGTGGCCACATGAGAATAACTAACAAACTTAATGCATTTTCTAATTTTTTTAAACTAATCTTCTGCTTAGAGCCACCATTTTGCATGCAAAACTGTTTCAAACAACTTTAGCCATATTGCAAAGCTTCAACATTTTCTCGCCATAATTTGTCCAATTGCATTGTTTTAATGACACTCATCAAGCACAATGGACGCAGCTGAGTCTAATTCCTTTTTATTGGTCACTCGGCCATTCCAACAGTGCACTTGCCAATGCTCCAACTAAACTTTTGCCCCAACTTAAATTATTTCTAATGAGCAAACTTTGGCTAAATTGCACTTTAACAAATTTCAATTTTTGCACTTATTCTACTCCAATAAACCCTCATTTCCTTTCCCCTTATCCATTGCTAGACATTCCTTAAGCTCATCTGAATCGATCCCTGCGACTCATACACATTCCTCCCATTAATTAACATCTAATTACTTTACACCCATTTTTACTGAATAAATCAAATTCCACTTAACGAGATTACTACTCGCTTCCCACAATTCACTCGCAAGCCCATAGAGCGCTGCTCTTCCGCTCCCTCGCTTGGACTTTCCGCCAGTGCCCGATAAATCCTCTTACCATAAATCCTTCATCAAACCGAGTCTCCATTACTGCGCGAGGTGATAACAGCAACTTTGGCGCATCGCGAACCGCCAGTATCATGCCATTCAATTTCAATCATGGCAGAACGAGGTGCCATTGTTCAATTTGGGAAGGTGCTGTGAAATCTATGCTCAGGCGATAAAGAAATCTATGTAGATTCAGCATAAAAATCGTGACCTGGCAATGGATAGTCTGCATATAGACTTCATAGATAATACATACCGGTAGTTTCAACCGAACTCGATGTTGTTGTGGGTAAATCGCTACTGCTGGATTTACAGCTTGCGAATTATAAATGTTGAGTCTTCTGCCCGAAGAAGAAACAGTCTAAACACATTTACCTAGTCCAGACATAACCCATGTCTGTTCACAGCTAGATCCTGCTGATCAAAATGGCTGTCTGTTTATTTTCCTTAACTTGCCAACCTACACCAGGGGAAAATATAGAAGCTCTGTTGTATAAACTAGAGCCTGCCATACCCCTCATGGGATATGGGGCATTTCAGTGGTGTCAATACACCACAGTAAATGTATCTTTGGGATATTGTAAAGCACAAATTTGTGTGCGCACAAGAGTTCTTGGTGTATACACATGGAATGCACTTATACAACTCTTAAATAAAGCTCAGAATAGTTATAAAACATAAGATAAAGTTTACTTGCTTAAGTAAACTTGAAAACACAAATACAATCCTACGTCTATGGAGGCAGCCATCTTTGCAACGGCAAAAACCTTAGATAGAATACAATAGGCACCACCTGGTCCTAGAATACAGTATTATGCGCTAGAATGTGCATGATGCCTAAACTATACAAACAAAACAGTACTGAACTCCTCTTGGTGCTTACGTTACTACAGAATGATTAATAACTTGTTCTACAAATAGAACCTTAATATTGGCTTGTATTTTAACAGCAAAAACGTTAGAAAAATCCCCTCCCCCGCACGCAACTCTAAGATATACGGTAAGTCAATAAAGTAATTTGCTGTCTTCCCCTTTAAAAGTGATAAAAGCAGCGCATCTGCCACTATTTCTATTTATTTCCCATTGGGCACCTCTATCATTTTTCCACCTGCACCTTATATCCCCTTACATTAGTTTCATACCGGTACTTAACTAGGAAAACTTGTTGCTTGGCTCCGTCAAATCGATTTATAAGATGTTCCATGAAAAAACATGCAACTGATGAGCTGCAAATTAAATGTTTATTTTTCTATTCACATAAATGGGAGATATGGAATCCACTTAACGATATTTCCATAATTGAAAGAGTTAATGAAATTAAAGTGAATCTGTTGCCTTTAAATGCAAATATTGCTCAACACAGCAATTAGAAATCATTGGCAAATCTCAAATGATGAATTACAAAACTATTCGAACCCATCAAATTAACATGCGTGTCATTTAATCAACACAATCAATACACAGACTTAAAGGAAAACCTATTTCCAATGACACACCGAACAACCATTAAGTCCATTCAAAGTTTCTGTTTATGTCGTTTTCGGCATTAAGCCTAGTACTCACAAGAAATTCCGCCACTGAATTTACAACAGACTGAATTACCGAGGTGGCACAGGCGAGACGAAAAGTAGTTCACGCATGTCTCCGCCTGCGCATTTCGTGCACGAAAAAGAGTAGTACTGATTGCACACGGCGAAAAAATTGCAAATGGCAACCGCGTATGGCAATAGTTGTGACTGATCGCAACCGACAGTGCACAAACAGATGCATTTTTGGGTAAACAAACAAGTTTCGCGCGCTGAAACAGTTGAATTTTTTCGTGCACCATCATGTGCGGAAACAATCATTTTCCGTGTGCCATAATGATTCCATGCATACCTGATGATACTGTGAGTACCACTTTTTTTTCCGTTGGACAAAATTTTTGAGGCGTTCTGTTTCGTTGACGGAATCGACTCGTGAGTACTAGGTAGCTGAAAAGTAATCTTTTCTGTTGCTGGTGGTTATTTTTCAAGTTAGATTGAGACAACCCTCGGTCAAGTTGACCGGAACAAACAAGTGGTAAAATTGCCCGTTTTAGAAATGTTGTTTAGTCAAAATGAGTTTTCGAATGCAGCTAACATGTTTTTCTCAACAATCCCTTGAAAAAGTGTCAAAACTGGTCATCCTTTTCCTTCAAGTGTATAAATTTCTTGAAATGAATGCGCTTCAATTAGCTTGCATTGTGCGTGATCCCCTGGTGGTGAAAGAGGAGAATTATTTACATCAAATTTCTCTCGACAAAGACGGCCTGATTGGGAACAAAGACTGCTGATTGGACCATTCAAGTCCCCAGGCATTCGTACCGATTCGTGCCGAGAGACCAGATTAATCAATCAGTTGCGGATATCTGGTGGCATTGCACAGACTCCTTGCTTATGTCAACACCGGCATCAAACAACGTCTTGTACAGCACAGCCTTAGCCGAGTCGTTACACCGATTATCCCATTATTTAATCCAGAAAATATTCATGGAAAAAGCCGTCGTTTACTTAATTACTTTCCAGCCAGATAATTCCAAAACGCAAAATGTCATCGAAATTCTGATGATACATTTGATTAAGAAGTGTGAGGTCCACAAGAATCGTGTTTTGCAACAATACTTGGGCTTGTAGCCTTGTGTTAAGACCTTTCTTGTGACTAAATGACCATTCCAGGAACTATTTTGCTCGATGAGTTACAAGTCACACCGCAAGGACACCGAAGAGCTTTTGCTTCGTGTTTCTGTCGTAGTCCTGGTGGTCGGCTTCATCTGTGCTTCGATTCCCAGTCCTGGTTTTTCCTTCCATCAATGAGTTATCGATCGTTTTTGCTGAATACGCTCCAATTTATCACCCAAGTGAATTGATTTTCAAGAAAATCAAAAATAATCACAAAAATGATATTATTATTATTACTCCGCTAACAGGTTATGGGCCCAGCATGCTTCCACTGTGTTTTGACTGGTTTTAAGCATTTCCAAGAAAACAAGCTAACTATATAAAGAGAAATATGCATTCATTATTATGCGCTAAGAGAAACTCGGAGGCCCCCTCATCTGCCTGCAATCTATCCATCTCTATCTCTATCTTCATCACGCAATTCCGCTCTTCCGCTCTTCCTCCCTTCTCGGTCGCCCTATTATCGATCAGCGAATTCCCACGTGAGATCCGCACATAATTACATTTCTGTTTGTCAGCAAAACATATTCAACTCCATAACCCGGTGAATTATTCACACGGTTTTATTTTCTACGTTGAAATGCGCCATCTGGCATCGAATTGCAGCTGCCAGTCAATTCAAAGTCGAAAATACAAATTAGTTGCAATTAATTGAATCCAATTTGTGGAATTTTTTGTTTTAAACTTTTTTAGTGAAATTGATGGTGGGGTTGCGAACGAAGACACTTAGCAACGCATTTTCACGATGCATCAACACTTTTCAAGATGGAAGCCAAAAAGTTGGGACTAAATTATTTCCTTCCATGGTTCTCTTAGATGGCGCGTCGCCAACTTAGATAAAGACGCAAAACTGGACTCGTTATTTTATCTCGTGGACCCTCCCAGCCGGGATCCGAATGTCGAAAATATTTTATTAAATTGGATGAATTTTATATATAAATGTGGAAAAATTGTTTTAGTGTCTTTCAAGTTAATATCAAAATTATTGACAAGTTGTTTATAAAGTCTTTAAACATCTTTCAATAATGCGCTTATGGATGGAGATGAAAACATCCGTAAGTTGCAATTATCTTTTAAAGACTACGGTATAGAAAAGTAATTAAAAAATAACGAATTTTGTTATAACGAATTTTTGTTATAACGAAATTTTGTTGTAACGAATTTTTAGCTCTGATAATTTTCTGTTGCAGAATCTTTTGTCATGTTATTCAGCATAAAGATTCTAAAATCCATAGCCATAGTTCCTATTCAAGAGCAACTATTCCATCAAATCCCCACCCACTAGGCCACTACTACAATTCAACGACGCTTACTAATCAAGTGCAACTCTTAACCCGTAGAGGCATAAGGCTGCAGCTCTTTCGGGACAACCACTTTCTCAAATAGGAAATTTTACTCCCTATCTATTTATTTTTGCTAAAAATTGTTGACTTTGATTGTGTGAAATTTGTAGTTTGTGATTATTTATTTAATTAGTTATTCCTAATTGAAAATTTCTGCCCCTTAAAACTCCAGCATACAATTTTGTGGGCTTCACTGCATTAGACAACAGCACTTCAACTAACAGCTTCTGACTTTCACCAGCAGACCGCACTGGCAATTAGTTATTCAAAAATATATATCTGCACATGCAACCTCTACAGGGCCGGATTAACGTATAAGCAGAATAAGCAGTTGCTTAAGGGCCTCCACCCATGATCCATCGAGGGCCCCGGGAAAAAAATCCGACTATTTTTCAAGTAAAATGAGTCGACTTAAGTATTCTGAGTATGGAACACGATAAGCTGCGAACTCTTTGCTTCAACGATATAATCAACCAATTTTCCACCATCAAAAATAGAAAAAAAATGTTATAATGATTTTTATGTTTTTGATGTGAATGAATGTATTTAAATCGAAAATTTAATATATACTTTTAACTTTGTAAGTAATTTTTTTCTTTGTCGCATATGTATGGTTAATCCCAAAATTTAGTTACCAAGTTTATATCTCCATTACTTTCTAACCAATTGACCAAACACATTTTCCTCCCACATTTTACAACATCCTTCTGACCCCCCTATCCCATTGCTTAACCCACAATAACAAAAAGATATATTTTTCCTTCGCTTTCTTTTCTCTTTAAAGTAAAAGGAATCCATTGCAACGTGACAGAAAAATGGTGTAATTCGGGATAACCGAGTTCAGGTGCGTTTGCCCTCCCGAAGGCAGTGGCCTCTAGTCCCCAGAGAAACGTCCATCTTTTGCCTGGCAAACCACGTGACTCGCGCCCCTGACGCAAATGATATTGCGACCAATATACGACGCACTTTTCCAATACAATCTCGGGTGGAAAACACGAGTGCCAAAGGTGAATTCGTCCCTGTATTCCTTTTTGCTTGCGAACAAGTAGCAAATTGTTTAGTGCTTTCATTATTTAGTTGATTTCATATCTAAATTCGCTCAATTTTCAAATGATATTTGGTTAGAGAAATCAATTTG
The DNA here is from genome assembly GCA_034701245.1 of Strigamia transsilvanica. Classification (NCBI taxonomy): domain Eukaryota; kingdom Metazoa; phylum Arthropoda; class Chilopoda; order Geophilomorpha; family Linotaeniidae; genus Strigamia; species Strigamia transsilvanica. The sequence goes on along the minus strand of JAQIXU010001521.1, from coordinate 9,091 downwards.
CAGGATTCGCTAGAGTTGAAATTTCAAACTTTGCGTAATGCAAACAAAACTCACTTATCGGGGAAATAGCTAAGTGCAAATAAGAGAAATTGAATCAATATCAATTCACAAGCAAAGAAATCAGACCTCGCCTCAGTCTGGATCTAAGCAGATTAAGCCTCAATTTCATCTACAGTTTTAAATTCAATCCAGGCAGGAATTCGCTCGGATTTTCAAATTTAACATCCAATTATGTCGGATATTGCTAAGTTTACATGGAGATAGATTTACTGATCCCATAAACTGGAGTTTCACCGATACCATAATTTCCCTAAATTAGCCGATACATATTGTAACTGCTTGAAATTTCATATTTACAAAATTTAAATTCAAGTAAATATGATGTGTACATTCATATTTAACATGCATGTGCCCTTAAAAATTGTCCGAGCAATCCTGCAATTTAGATTTTGCAATGTAAACACCCATTTGTGCGTAAAAGTGACGGTCGTACCTTGTTCGCACCAAACAAAGCCTTAATCTAGGCTAGTCTACATTACTGTACGATGTACCATGTTTGCACTACACAGGCTAGATAACATTTGAGCTAGCTTAGCTTAACATAAATTAGCTTAGTTTAATCTGGTTTCAAAACTGGAAGGCTAGCTTAGAATAGGCTAGATGTGTTCGCACTGCATTTATAAACCTGGACTACCAAAATAAGCTAGCTTAAAAATGTGATGCCTAAATTTCACTTAAGTTGCAAGGCCAACCTACCTACAGTCGTGGTCACATAAAATGTTCATGCCGGATCTTGGTTTTACGGCCTAGATACGTTCCGGAAAAGTTGGCCGTAAAACGGAATGGCGTATGACGAATCATTTAGCAGTGCAGCCATGACAATCGGCCTATGCAGGGAATTTTCCCAACTTTTGACCGTATAGCGAAAATTGTAGACCGTAAATCCCTCAAGCCGTTGAAGCGAAATGCCGTATAAAGAGCAACCATATAGCGAGGTATAGGTTTACTATATTTTATTACATTGATTCTACAAAAGTTTTAAAAAAATCATTAAGTTTTCTTTGCTTCCAGACTGACATAAGTGATATGCAATCACCGCCTTTCGGATAATCAGCGTTCAACTGTACACACAAACATGCTCCAGATAAATAAAATCGTGTTCTACACTACCAGGACTATTAAGACTGTGTTTAATCCATTTTTATTATTAAGGGAAACTCGCATTTCCATAAATAAGAGGACCCCAGGGTGGTGGGGAAATTAAAAGTAGCCCTTAGCATGCACAAGTGTGTGTTTCTCCGTACGTTTCTCCTTATGCAAGCTGGGAATAGCCATTAAGGGCATTAATCTTGGTAAGCCCAGCTTCCAAAAGTCCAGAATAAATGTAGGACTGCCACATGTCACCATAATGAAATGTCTTTGTTAATAAAACAGGAAATAAACCATCGCACTTTGATTAAAGCTTTAGAAGTCACCAAGTGGTGACATATTCAATTTTATTCACTCCGGAATCAATTTTCCATCCAATTTTAGCTGCAATCAGTCCAGAAATCTAATCACAAGGCTCAATTCACACTCCTTGACCCCATTTCTCCACCATCTAATTCACTAAGAACTGCAAACACACTAGCAATTTTCTACACTCACTTTTCCTTCTGTTTTTCACAAACATAAAAAATTACCAATAGAAAAGAGAAACATGGATCAAAGACCGTGTCTTAATTATTGCAATATACTTTTGAACCACATAGGCTTCTACAAAAATCCAGTTTCTCCTCAAAAATGGTGGATGACAAGTCCAAGATAAGGCTAGGGTAGGAACAGCTCGGCTCGTCGATCTCAGAAGTTAACCAGCATTGGACCTAGGATGGATGACCTACTGGGAATCTGTTGTTCGTCGTTGTCCAATTCAGGTACTGTTTCTACAGCAAGAAGATCTGCCTCCCGCTTCCAACCCGTGATGTTCGAAGTACCCTCGCCCAATTCTAACTTGATGGGCTTAAACCTTCGAAAGCTCAAAAAATAAGAAATACGGCTTAATCCTTTGTACACTTTAGAGTTTAGAACAATAAACTAATCCCAGAGACATTCTGGATCGGTCAGCCAACCTTTAAGCACGCTTACTTCCCGAAAAGCCCTTTCGAGGCTCACAGTGACAAAGTTTAATTGTTTCTTTTATTTGGTAAGAGCACCAATAATGCCATAAACAAATCATCATATCAAAATCATGCACACCTTTCTGGCCTCAAGATTTTGCCCATCCAATGGTATCCACTCCAGAGGACATTCCCCACATTTACAATCCATTAAATCCAATAATCCCTAACATTTTTCCTTCTATGCAACATCGGCTCTCCGAAAGTCACTTTTCTTTTCATTTCTAACTCGAGCAATTCAATCACTTTCGTTTTAATAAAAAAAATATCTCCAAAAAAAAATAATAAATTCCTTTAATCAAACAATGTTCCATGTCGAAATTCCTGAAGTAAAAAAAAAGGTCCAGATTTCACTTACATTCATTGCTACAAAGAAATCATGTTCCAGTAGATCAAATCCCTCGTTGCTTCTGGTCTGTTGCCGTCAGTTGACAGAGAATGTCGATTTCCTTGCGTTTTAAGTTTGTATCCAATATTTTTGCTTATTTTTCAGCGATATTTTATTTATCCAAGTAGATACGAGTTGAAAAGAGAAAAAAAATAAAAAAAAGTCTGGCGCAATCTGCTTTGGTTGTCTAGTGGGACTTGAGAAAATCACGTTACTTCTCCAACACATGTATGGAGCAGGAAACCATGTTTTGACTTATAAGATTATAGCATGAAACGAGATTTTATTACCGCTATTCCCTTAGCTCTTCTCCAATATGGCGGACTGTGGTCAATGTTTGGACGTCACATTAAAAAATGATCGCATTTTCTTCCCGGTTGGGGAAATGGAAGTTGGAGAGGAAAGTAAAAAGGAATAAACTTCAAGTTGAAACTAGGCGAAACCAAAGACACCGAAAGACGATTAAACGGCTCGGTTTGGAAATTCTAAACTTCCACCGGAATAAATATTCCAACTGCTTGGCATTCCTTAGTCGCTATTACCGTTTGCCACTAATATTTTCCCTTGTAAAGCGTCCGGATGCATCCGCAAACATACGGTAATAGCAGTTCCGCTTTGCTATTTAACCAAATGACGGAAGTTGTTAGGGAATGATTTAACCCTATTCTTCTAACCAAAAGAAAAGCAGCCGACTACATGATTGACAGATGAATAAGGTAAGTGATTGTTTGTTGTAACAGAGGTTTAAGACAATCTCAATATCTCAATACATTGTGTCGTTTTGCAATTGTTCCAACAGAGGTTCACTTTAGCGATGCCATTTCAATCAACTAACCTGACCTAACCTGACTGATATAATTCCAGTCCTTTTCGTGTTTTTCAGTGGTTCAGGTAAAATAAAGACCAGAGGGCTAAAAACACAACATACACGCTTGGCAGTTTATTAGCCTCATTTTCACTCACTCAATGACGTAATACATTAAACAAAAACTACAGTAACTCATAAGTAACACTTGAATAAATAAAAAATGGGCGTCTTAGAATAAAAACGCAATTGGTGGATGTTTAGATTGTAGTTTGAAATGCGCAAAACGCAGGAAAGCGTGGTGGGCCCATAACCCAAAAGAAAAACACGCCTGTTCTTTATCTTGTACAACGGAGAGTAACTTCTCATTCGTCTTTGTATACAATAGTACAATAAGCATTCTGATGGTAACATAACCATTCATTACACAAACATTGTTACATATTTATCCAACACTAATAGAAACGTATCCATGTAAACCTCGGTTCGTGATCCCATAAATTATTCCAATTTCACATAAATTCTATTCATTAAAAATAAAAGAATTAAAGCATTAGAGTCCTAGCGTTCTTTCCCCAACTAAAAACACAAACCCAAACGAGACGTTCGTCAACGCACTCGTACCGCTTAGACCGTAGAAAAAAATGGCGCCCAAAATCCTAACAACCACACGTCTAGCGCGCATGCGCAAGCTTTGTGTTGTAACCAAACCGAAATACTTAATCCCAATTGTTTTGAGTGTTTGGTTTTACACAAACCAAACAATTAAAACGCAAACTTGTCATCACGTGATTACATTTTTGATTTGTGTTTTTAGTTGAAACTTCCCTCCCAGATGCATTAAAATCCATTATCCAACCAATAAATCCATCTAAAAACCTAATAGCAATCTAAACAAATCACCCAAATCAATCACTTAATTACCACTCACTGCCACCAGATGTCACCTAAAGCAATATCATCCACAAACACCAAGCAACATTATTATTCAATCTCTCCATTGTAAATAAATGCAAACCCAAAAAAAAATCATTTCAATTACCACAAAGTCAAACGAAATCGAGTTAAGGAAACTTTTTCGCCATCTCGAAGCACGGAGTCATTTGACCGTGGCAACATTGTTTGCAATGTGTCGCCTCCCGCCTCCGCCCTCCATCCCGCATTTCCACAACACTAACTTTGGCTTTAATATGGAACGCTTAGTTTGGTGCAAATCAGGTGGAACGCCAGGGATTCTTACGCCTCGCCTAACGCACTTGTTATTCAGCAAATCAAATTGAAAACCCGACACTCTCCTTCACTTAACAACGCAACAACAACACGCAACAATGCTAAAAAATCTCAAAAGTAGCCAATAAAAAGGATTTGTTAATGTCACGTGATCAAAGAGGTATTGACACGCCCTTTTTTGACCAAGCGTCAATAATTCACTGGTAGGTGACAGTTAATTCATTCGAACACGTGATCTAAATTGCCTGCCATCATTCTTGGCGTAATGTTGCATAGTCCTGATGGAAACAGTGCAGCTGCCAGTGCCATCAACATGGATAGTTTAAAAAAAGGCCGGCGACACGTTCGAACGTAATGATGGAACACTAATGAAAAGAAGTGGTGCACTATGCTAACTGCTTTTGCTCAATGGTATCGGTGATCGGAGTCGATGTTTTAAAGCGTGCAGCCAAAAATTGAATGTTTTTGGTGAAAAATTGAATGTTTTTGGTGAAAAATTGAATGTTTTTGGTGAAAAATTGAATTTTTTGGTGAAAAATTGAATTTTTTGGTCAAAAATTGAATTTTTTGTCAATAATTGAATTTTTTGTCAAAAATTGAATTTTTTGGTCAAAAATTGAATTTTTTGGTCAAAGATTGAATTTTTTGGTCCAAAATTGAATTTTTTGGTCAAAAATTGAATTTTTTGGTCAAAAATTGAATTTTTGGTCAAAACTTGAATGTCTTTGGTCAAAACTTGAATGTCTTTAGTCAGAATAATGAATTTTTGGCCTAAAAGTGGATTTATTGCCATAAAAATAAATTACAGCCACCCTTGAATAGTAGCCCTGACCTAGAGCAGCGATTTGAAATAAGAGCCACGAGTCTTAATAGCGAAGATACGGTATTTAAGTTCTATTCACATGTGTCCTAATGCGTTTGACTCATTTTTCATTGCGTTTCACTCGTTTTACATTGCGTTTGACTCGTTTTACATTGCGTTAGAGCACGTAACGTTCTCTCAGCTCAGATTAAAAGGATTTTTCCATCGGAAACGTCATTCGCTACACGAGTCGCGACGTTTCCACTTACGTCTGTTCTTTCATATTTGTTTAGAATTTACATTTGCAGAATTTACATTTCGCTAAATCCAATAGAAAAGTAATTTTTTGTTTAGTTTCAAATAAACTTGAATAAATTGTTTTATCTTCTCTTTGGATGTGAGTGCTGTCTTAAAGGCACAACGATGTTTCTTGTGGCCGCTTGCTCAGATCGATAGCATCATATAAGCTGAGTCGCAGGAAAGAGTGAAGCAAATGGGAAAATCCAATTTCACATGTGTGCTCAAACTAACTTGTAGCTCATGCCATAACAAACACTGACGCCAAGACAATCATGAATAGTCACCCACACTCATTGAAGAATAAAGGAAAGTGTAGAGAAATGGCCTAGACCTAGACTTGCAGGATCTCGGGCGTTCTGAAATCTCGGTTTAGCGAGACGAGATTGGAAGGTTCCGAGGCGAGATCTCGTACAAGAACGAGAAAAAAATGAGATTTTTTATTATGATTGATTGTGCAATAAATAGCAGATTTTGTTTAATTTTGTCGTTTTGTTCTTGTACTTTCGTAGTTCGAATTTGTCAATTACCAACTACCGTATTTCTTCCATTTGTCCGCGGGCCTCCATTAGCCCGCGGACCTCCGATTGTGCGCGGGTTTGACAATTTTTTTGCATATAGCGCGCGGGTGCGCTATTGGAAGATATACGGTATCTCGCAAATCTGAGAAAGAGAAATGAATGAACGAGAAACACGTTAGATTTTTGGGAGAAAGAAATAATTTAGAGTTTCAATTTTTTTATAATCTCGTTTTTGATTGTACTGAGAGATCTCAGTCATATCGGAATCTCGGTCTCGTACATCTCGGTCTCGTACATCTCGGTCCATTTTTGAGTCTCGGAATCTGAGGTTCGGTAAAACGAGATTCATTACTAGATAATTTTCTCGCCATTTTTGAAGTTTTCTAGAATTTTTTTGAAATATTCTAGAATTTTTTTGAAATTATCTCGTTTTTTTTCAAATTTTCTCGAATTTTTTCAAATTTTCTCAAATTTTTTTCGAATTTTCTTGGATTTTTCGAATTTTATCAAATTTTCCAAAATAAATCCAAAAAAAAATTTTAAAATCTCGTTAAATCTCGTTTATGATTATTTCTCGTAATGGAATCTCGTTCTGCCGAGACCGAGATTCCGAGACTCAAAATTAGACTTCCTTTGATTTTTTTTATAATCTCGTTAAATCTCGTAATGAAATCTCGTTTTGCCGAGATCTGAAAGTCTAGCCTAGACCTCCATGTTTATTGTTTTTGGGGGAAATTAATGAGATATTTATTCAATTGAGCGAGCAAAATGGGGGAAGGTGATTCAAAACTCGTCATTTTGGAGAATAAACTGACAAGTAGGAAAATTGAATCGCTCATGATGACAAGGTTTGAACATTTCGTTTTTTTATTTTTTTTTTATTATTATTTCTTTTCAATTCGTAAGCTGCTTAGTGCAGATTGGATTGGATGTTGACATTTTTCGTCCCTTCTTTTTCTATTCAAAAAAGTTTCATCCGGATAAATATCAACTGTCATCTACTTACGAGAGCATTTTAGAGAAATATTGCTGCGGAGGGAAGTTGCGATTGATGAAATCGTTTGTCGGGATCGGGGTGGGGTAAACGAAGGGCATGTTTGGGAATTGAGAAATTTGAGTTTTGGAATGGGGTTAGGAAAGGTTTGTAAATATTTATTGGTGTGTGTGTTGAATTGTGTGAGATGTTTATTGAAGTTTGTCAAATGTTTGTGGGATTTTGTTGAAATTTTGTCGAATTTTTGTTGAATTTTATGGAGATTTTTGTTGAATTTGGTGGAAATTTTTGTTGAATTTTGTGGAAATTTTTGTTGGGTTTTGTCGAAATTTTTTTTTTATTTTGTCGAAATTTTTGTTGAATTTTGTCGAAATTTTTGTTGAATTTTGAAAAATTTTTCTTGAATTTTGTTGAAGATTTCTAAAATTCATCAAAAGTTTCTCAAATTTCTCACAAATTTCTCAAATTTCTCACAAATTTCTCAAATTTCTCACAAATTTCTCAAATTTCTCAAAAATTTGTCAAATTTCTCAAAAATTTGTCAAATTTCTCAAAAATTTGTCAAATTTCTCAAAAATTTGTCAAATTTTGTCAGAATCTATGAAAAATGCAACAAAAATTTGTCAAATTTTGTCAGAATCTATGAAAAATGCAACAAAAATTTGTCAAAACTTGTCAAATTTTATCAAATTTTACCAAATTTTACCAAATTTTATCACATTTTACCAAATTTTATCACATTTTACCAAATTTTATGAAATTTTATGAAAGTTTATCAACGTTTATCTCAATTTATCAAATTGTATTTCAATTCATCAAATTTTTCCTTAATTTACATTAATTTGATCAAATTGCACCTTAATTTACATTAATTTTATCAGATTCTACCTCAATTTACTTACATTTTAACAAATCTAGCAAATTTCATCTCCAACTTCCCAAATTCCATCCAAACTTATCAAACCTAATCTAAATCTAATCAACCCTCAAACCCTTTTTAATCCGTCCAAACACCCAGCCCTCCTTTTTGTATCCTTCATACACTCCCAAAAACCATTACCCGAAAAACAAATCTAAAGCAAAAAAACTCGTTCAACTTTGTGCGTTGGCTCCCTCGTCAAAATTTCCCTGTCACACACATGCACACATGGAGAGAATATGAATAAACTTGCGTCTTTCTCTCGGTGATTTCTCTCGGTGCTCGTAGTCTGGTAACGAGGCTATTTCCCTCTAGGCAGATTGAGCCTTCTTTATGCGTTCCCTCGTTTCCCATGGCGACACCATACAATCATGTGACTAGGGCCAACACGGAATTCGGACCTGCAGGCCAAGGCCTGTCACCTCGTGAAATAAATGAAAGCAGCCAGGTCACAAACATCCGAGTCAATATGGCCGACTTAAATGCCTTTTCTCTTATATTATGTCAAGACCGACTTCCCGAATCGATTTACTTCGTTTCTATATACACAGAGAAAAATCACGACCAACTACGTACTCAAACACAAACACAAATCAAGACACAAACCCAGAATTTCATCACGTGATGACGAGTTTGCGTTTAATTGTTTGGTTTGTGGTTAAGTATTGCGCTTTGGTTGCGACACAAAGCTTGCACATGCGCGCTAGATGCGAGATTGTTAGGATTTTGGGCGCCATTTTTTCCTACGGTCTAAGCGGTGCGCGTTGACGAACGAAATGGACAGCGATGTGGATGAGATATAACTTTGGACTTTTTCGTATATTCGTGTACTAATAGTCACCCGTTGCCATTTTGGAATGAATTTAATTCCAGAATAAATTCCGAGATCCGTTTCGCACAAATTTTTTGGGATTTGAGTTTTGGGTTATGTCTTTTGAAATCGCAAACTCAAAACGTAATACCGAACACAATTTTTCTT
>JAQIXU010001520.1:0-16828 GCA_034701245.1 Strigamia transsilvanica | reverse complement strand
GCGGTTGGTTGTGGCGACGAAATAATAAATGTTGACTCACTTGCCAATAGTTTGGTTGACAATTATCATCTTTCCACTTGGACCATTTTTCAATTGATGCATTGGTGCTTAGCGTCTCCTTCGGAAATCCCATTGAAACTGCGAATTGAGTGGCTGCAAATAAAGAGTTGTAGGTTGTGACATTGGTGTAGTTGATACGGCTGACCACAGGGCAGTAAAGTTATTACATTGTGTTTGAATAAGGAGAATGTAGCCAGTGACTGAAGACAAGTTATTGGTTTGAGTTATTTCTACAATATTATTGCTAGCAATGATTGTTTGTTTACATTTGGTCTCCCATATTGCAGTATGATCTCTCCCCCCCCTCGTCTCTTTACAATTTTTTTTATTACGTCCATCATTCCTACTTTGGCCACCTCGTGTTGTCAGATGATGCAAGTTGAGAAACGTTTGTTGCTATAGAAACAAGAAAAAGGTACAGATGATTCACATTTGGTGGAGGTGTGAATAGCCAGCAGGTGGTGCCTTTGTCCCTTGTAGATGAGTTGGACGAAAGGCTCATGCATCATGGATGGTGGATGGGGCGTGGGAGGCTGTGAAGAGACGAGATGCGGTGCGGTGCCAGGTGTGCGTCCGCGTGCAAATCAATATCGTCGATTGATTCTTTGTAGGGAATGAGGAGATTGGAAGATGTTCACGCAATGCGAACTGTGTCAGAAGAAGGGAAACGTATGCTGAATTGTTTTCATAAATGGATCAATTGTGTTTCCTCAAACTTGTGTTTATTTTTATTCGCTCGTGTTTGGGTCTGGCACGCATCGAGCTGGGCGCGTTCTAATTAATAAGTTTGAACGTTTATAAATTATCGGCTGCATTTGGTTAATGGTTGCAGTCGTAAAGAAATAAAAGATGTGTTTTTAGGTGTGAAACAGTGTCCCAAATGCACACTTTGAGATGCAAAAGTGGCATTTTTTGGCCAACAAACACTCTTTGAGCTGCCAAAAATGCACTTGCTAAGTGCGAGTGTGCGTCTTAAAGTGCCGCTTTACACCACACCAATCACACGTGCGAAAAAAATCGTGTCACAACTTTGCACTTAATTACGTCATTTTTTAAACTAAAGATTGATTTCTAATGGTTTTTAGTGCATTTCTTAGGAATTTGGTTTCTGGACACTAGGAAAGTTTTTTTTTTTTGTTTTTTCTCTATAATTTTATGTTTTCCATCTGTCAGGGTTACACAAGACAGCTCTGCGCACTGACAAATGTGATTTGTAAAATTAACTAGAATTAGGTGTAAAGTCGTCCCAGGGTGTGCACGGAAAGTTGTAACCCTGTTAAGTCTTTTTTTTTTTTTTAAACACACGACATGCATTAAAGGTGCGCTTTAAGATGCACGTTTGCATCTAAACATTGTACAGAAAGGTGTGCTATTCGGGGCCATTGTTTAATATTTTTATTGTGTACGTGCTTTTCTGTCGCCAGATATTTTATGAAACTTGGGCATGCAGAAATGTCAGTTACTAACGAGATTATGAGTTGGGAGCACTGGAAAAATGGAAAGTCCTTTAGTAAAAGTAGTGGAAATTTAGTCCCGCTCAATTTTATTCGTGGTGGTCATTCTAGTTTTGAGTGATCTCGCATGGCAATCGTCAATTGTAACGAGTTTAACGAGCATTTTCGTTTTTATTGCTCTACCCTAATACACTGGAAAAGGGGCGTACAGAGCGAGACCTATTATTATTTAAGAGACAGTTTGTTTTCCATGTTGTTTCTGCTTTTATTTTTCGTGGCAAATGGCTCGACTTTGGCGGAGCAAAGTATATAAATTTTTTGACAGTGCATTGGGGGATTTTCGGCAATCGATTTTTATTCAACTTACTCGCAGGTCTGCAAAGTTGTCATTTCCAGCAACTCGCTATTTGGGAAGAAATAAGCACATTTGTAATCTGCGAGCTATTTATATTACTGTTCGAGGCGAACATCGACGTTTTTGCGACGTTTTTAAACATGCGAGCACAGTGTAGCATCACTTTAACGTGAATTGTGATTTATTTGCGAGTGTGTGTTTAAGCCTAGTTAAATATACGCGTTCTGGGCCTATAGGATAATGATTATAAAGTTTAGTCGACGAGCCAAGCCGACAATTTCACAATGGTCCTGTCAACGAGGTGTGTTAGGCGAGCAAAAGTATAGCTATCACGATAGTTGAGAGAGATGTGCAGAGTGGGTTATTAATTTGTCTTGAAGCTAGTGCAGTGGCGCTTCGGTTCCGAGCCACCACAATAATACGAGGCACCCATATTCATTACATTATTAGAGACAAAAGTGTCATCAACTTGAGAAACGTTAAACTAATTGGTATGGAGTGATCGTCAAATTCCGCTATACATAGGGTCGGATTTTCTAAATGAGAGATTAAAGCAGAGGAGAGCTTTGCTCCGAGTTGTAAAACAATAATCGTATAGTATACTGTGTATACTTACTGCGGGTTAATGGGTGTCGTTTTAAAACGGGCGGGAACAGAATTCGCGACGAATATTTGCCGAAATGTTATTGTGGATTTTTTTAAAACTTTTTTTTCTTCTTTTCTTCATTGTGACCATCTCGCTAGGGATTTTGTAAGAGCAAGATGAGCAAGCCTGAGGTATACTGGAAACGATATTGACGTCAGTCTAAAATAAAAGCGCCTTGTGGAATAGTGTGGGTGCGCTGAAACAAATAGGGGGTCCTTGGGCGAAACTGGTGTAATTTGGTAGTCCCAGTTAGCGATAATGGAGTCCAATGCATTAACTGCAGAAGCCACTGGCATTCGATGGAAGGGTTTAAGTGAAGAAATTAAAGGTTGCAGGTTTGGAATTATTTTTTTTTTTTATCATTTAACTAATGTGTACATTTTGAGCATCTTAAGTTAATGAAAAGTGGTTAAAAGATGATCGCGCACAACATTCAAATGGACCCCGGACAAATCGTCGACAGACGATACTTTTTACAAATAGCTTCGCAATCTGGTTTCGGTTAGATCGAGATCGAGCCGCCATTGTTGTAGGAATCTGCCAACAGGTGGCATAACAGTTTTTGGGGCATGTGACCAACAGAAGCCAATCAAATCTACAGTTACAAAGGCCACAAAGAAAACACATGGCCTGCATTGGACGAAAAAATAATGGATGCAATTAGAAGTAAGGTTCAATTGTTTAAACATCCGTCAACGATTAAGCCCGAGTTCCATTTAAACAACATTTCTTTATTTAAAACAATCAGTGGCTTAGAAAGTATACAAAATTAAAATAACTTTGTAATTAAGATACTTTTGTTGAAGACTTGTAGTAAGATGTAAAAAATGTATATATACATATTTTTTCATTTTCAAAAGTAGCTACAAAGTCTGTCCATTTATCGCTAATTACCAACTTGGTAGAGAGTAATTAACGTGCAAACTTAATTATCCAACTGTTTTGCAATTATATAATTTGAGTGCTGCGAGCCAAGTTTGCGGTGATGATGGCCAAACGTGTGGCAACTACTTATTCATTCTGGTCAGGTGTTGTTTCCCTTCCTTGTGCAAACTTCTCTTTTCAAGGTAAGAATGGCTTTCAAACAACAAAGAGCTTCCTCCTTTTATACTATTGATCCCAACACTGCTCCTGCATTAGACTAATCAGTTTGAACGACCTCATGCACCAACATTCTTCGCCAATTGGCATGTGCCCACTCAAGGTCCATGGACTTTGCAAACTGAAGCATTTCCTCCCATTGCATTCTGGGCCTTATGCCAATTTGGGATTACGCTTTATGCGAATTTACTTTTTTATGTCACAATTTATATTTTATTTGAATTTTTTTTTTCGGGTCCTAAGTTTTGAATTTCTGATGAACGAGTTTGGTTTTGATGGTTTTGGGCATTTGGGTTTAACTTGGCTTCAAGAAGAAGTTGGTTTTACTTTCAGGCAAAAGCGATGTTTAGTGTAGGTCGTTTTAAAAAAAAGCCTGGAGTTTAACTTAGTTTAACCCTCGCAGTACCAACCTAAAAAAAATCTCGCTTTAGCACCTAACCGGGGTCATTTTTGACCCCAAGCCGAAAAAATCTTTTCAAAAAGCTATGAAAATGATTCTACTAGCTTCATTCAAAACGTTGTGTTTTAAGTGTTTTCGGTGTTTGTGAACACTTGAAACATGACTTTTTGAATGCGGCTACTCTATGACTATTTCGTGTTGTGTTGACGTTTAACTAATTTATTTGTTGAAAGAGTATGACAAAAATAATCCAGATTGCATTCGAAATTAGTGGGCAAACAAAGGAATTTCTAGAAAATTTTTTTAAAATTTGTTTTGTATGTTTTATACAAAACGCGAATTTTCAGAAAGAAAATCGTGTTTGTTTTAAAGAATAAAAATTTAAAACACTTTTGTGGGTCATAATTGATCCTAAGGTCGGGGCAGGGAGGGTTAAACTGTAATCACGTTTAATGACGTTAACTTTGCATTAGTTTGATTGGAGCAAGTTTGGCGCTATGGTTATTAAATAAAAGTTCGTTGGACGTTGACATTTTATTGAAAAAGACGAATTTTACACTTATTGTGAGATTACATACTGGGCGACCAGTCCAGCCCGTTGATTGTTGGATCCTGATAGTCAATGGGAATGGCCAAATATTGTATCGGATTGATCCATTCTGCTTAAAATAAGCCTTTTGCAATGAACAAAAAATGATAATTTAATTTGAACTTTTATTAGAAAGCCAGTCATTCGAGAAAGCCCTCACTGGTTTGAAATCCTTCTTTTTTTGAAATGGAAATTTAAAATATTTGATGCCCCTATGTAAAGAGAGCGATTTCTAATTCTCACAATAATTTTGATCATGAATTTAAAATGGGAACTGAACTAATTGCTGATGGGAATTGAGCAGTTCTTTACTTAGTTCATCATAAGTACTAAGTTAGTATGTATAGTTAATTGCAACACACTTTCTTGTGTGATGAAAATGATGAGGAAAAAAATATTTTCATTTCAAAGCAGAAGATCAAACCCAACGTGGAGCTAAATCCCAAGGTATTTGAAACCAATTAGCAATGTTTGCTCACGGCAACACTAAAAAATGAAAAAATGAAATGTCATACATTTCATACATTTCCTGTCTAATTTTGTATGTATATATATATTTTTATTGATAATTTTTTTAAAAAAAAATGAAATTAATGCTGTCAAAGGATTTTTAAAGATTTCATTTGACAAGAATATATTGATTGCAACGCAGACTTTACGTTTGTGCGTGTAAAAGTCGCCTGAAATCTATATTTTCCATTTGTTATATCTTTGTTGGTTTTCAATCATTTCATACGAGGATGGGAAGGGGGGTGTCGCCATATTGGATTTTGTAGACGCCGCCCATCGTGACAATCGAAATGTCCTTCACATATCTTGTCGCTGGACGGGTGAAAGACGTTCGATAATGCCATTCCCACGCTTGGACAATACAAGCCGCAGCTTTCAGTTTCGAAAGAGAAACGACATCTGGGGACTGTTGGACCAAACACGCATAAATCTAAGTGGGGGAACGGAAGCTGATGTCGGTGCCACGAGAAATGGATGATGCAACTCAAGGAGTTTTCAAGTGTGTTTGAAGAGTTTGCAAGTGGGGTCCATTAGTCGCGGAAAGAAGGAGGAGAAGAAGAATTTCCAAGGAACTTTATAGTTTAGTTGTATTTTATAGGAAAAATGCCGAAGGGAGAGAGTTTAAAAGCTTTAGACAACAAAATGCAGCGATTTTAAAGAGGTTATCTGTTCTGACACAAAAGTGATGAGATTTCGGACGCCCTGGCCACTACGGTCCACGAAAATGAACACGCGCAGGCGTCGAAATGGAAAATTTCACTTCAAATTTCCCAAACAAACATACAATTCCGAAAATATTTTGATTTTGCACTTGCCTTGATCTCCCACCAACATGGTGTGGTCAGTGTACTCCATGACGTGTCTAGCGACCGAAATGGCATTTTTTATCCTCCTTAATGCACCAACTGCTCCAGCTTTGTGAGTCACCCTGTAAAATTCAACGGAAAAAGAAAGAAAAATAAAAAAAAAAACATTTAATTCTATCAATATTTTTAGCCCAACAAAAATTCTGTAAATCCCATTCATAAAGTTTTTATTTTTATATCCTTCCAAAAGGTAGATAACATCCTAAAAAGATATCCCTCTCTCTTTTGGCACAATGTTCAGTTTGGGGAAAATATGGTTATGGTCATAAAGCGTACAAATGTGAGAATTTTCAAGAGTTGGGACGGGGAAAATTTTGTCAGTAAGCAGAAAGATTTTTTTCGCCTTCTCTCTTTTGAAAACCAAGTTCAATAAAAAGGCGTTGGTATACAGTAAGCCGTTTTGCTTTCTCGTTTTCATGATGTGTTTAGAAATTTTTTATTACCTACTTTGCTCAAATCCAGTGCAATGCCTCGATTTATTGAGGAGAAAAAAATGGCCGACATGCAATAGACGGTTCTCGAAATCTTCCCTTATCAACACCCATTCCACTAGCTGTTGCCTTTCGTGGTACTACAGTAGCAAACCTTATGTCCGATACACCTCTTAAAGCGTCTCACTGAAGCACTCTTAAACCCAGGAAGACTGGCGTCATGAAGTAATCATTGCATTTTGCAATTTTGCTTATTTCTTTTTATTATGGTTTGCTTTTTTTTACTTGTTCCAAGTTTTTATTTATTTGCTTTATTTATTTTGCGTCGTGTTTGGAGTATGGTTTTGTTTGCTTTTAATATTTATTTTTGGTATATGTTTGGAATTATTATGAAATATTGCAATAATTTTTTGCATGCGAATAAAATAAATGAATAATTATTGATTTTTTTCTTCTTAGAATTTTCCGTTTTATAAAAAAAAATGGCGGGGGATTTTTTTTATTTATTTTTTTACCTTGTTTGAAAAGTTAGTCACGTGATTGGGGTTTACGTGTAAAGAAGATGAAGGTAAATTTTTAAAACGGATCAATCATTGCAAGCGGTTTAAATGTTGATTTGAAGCTCAGAGAAATAAATGGGATTTGAAACGTAAGGAGATTCTGGTTTTTCCGTTTTAAATTCGAAGCATTGTAGCATGTACTGCTATACTTTGATTATTTTTGTGTTGAAGAATGGGTCTGATTTTGTCCAGATGTATTTATTTTTTTTTTTTGGGTGGTAATTTTTTTCTCCACCTGTTTGAGTTGTGTAGGAGTGAATAAAGTACAAAGGATTCCATTCATTCTCTCCGCTCTTTGGAACTATTTCCGCCATTGGGCAAGTGTTGAATTGGTTGTCAGGACTCAACATCCAACCAAAACCCCAGCAACCCCCCAGTGGGTTGAGCAGTCGACCGAGTGAAAGTTTCTCTTTTCTAGAAATGAGTGCTCTGCAAATGAGTTGGAAATGATTTCATTTCCAGCACCCCTTACATGCTGGATGTTCGTTTTTGTGTTTGTACTCATTTCCGGTTTGCTAGTGACATCCATTTTCAAAGGAGATTGCTGTCGTTTTAAACCAGAAAGTGCCATTTCTAAGTTTAAACCATGACAAATGGCTCTTAACACTTACAAAAAGAAAAAAACCAAACAATAAATAAGTGTGCTCAATGAGAGCATTTAAGGTAGATTTCATTGAACTCCGTATCCTTTACAACGCGGATCTAAATCGACAAAAACGACTAAATTCAATATTTATATTGAACAAAATGATATAATAAATATCAAAATTGATGAAGAACGCTGAAATAAATGTTTAAATTGACCAAACCGATTGAATTCAGTATCTAAATTGTAAAAACTTACATGTACAATCATAGTAAAAAAGTATTGTTGCATTTAAGCCATGCTCTCAATGGAAAGAGGTGACAATTTTTTTGGTCATGATTGTACATTGCGGTTTCTGTATTTCCAGATATGAATACTTTAATATTGTTGAAGATTTTTTTTGACACATCCAACCTTCTAAGTGGGCTAAGACTTCCAGGTCAGCAAGACTTTTCACACATTGGCTTTTTGCCCAGGTGTGTGCAGAAGTGTCTTAATTGATCAAACGCCAAGAATGGGCTTGACCCAACCTTTCTGAAGATGCTGGTCAAGAATCCTAATAGGTTCTTACCACTTTTTTCCATCAAAAATCTCCAATAAATTTTTTTAATGCCCCAGAAATTTTATTCTGTACACCATAAATGACAAAATAAATAGCCCTGTCGTAATTGTAGCTGGGTAATACCACTGAATAAATGCTTACAGAAGAAAAATAAATAATGTCTTAAGAGTGGTATAATTAGGAATGCTTATCAGTCCACTCAACTCATGTTTGTGCCAAAATGGCACCAGTTCAATTTTTTTGTTTTTCTGTATACACTCTTTGTTAATAAATGAGTAAATTACGAACTGTTTGTCATTGAGTGTCATTTTTCCTTATCTAGGTGACATAGGCACTTTTATGAATCGATATTTAAGTGGCCTAAGGTGGCGTCAAGAGGTCGCTGATTGAATTAACCAAGTTTTGGACTAGATGCTTGACATTAAGGCACTGCCCTCGGTCAGATTAGTTCTCAATTTGCTCGCTTGATGGCTTTGCTGCTTAATAAGTAAAAGGTGGAATAAGGACGAAGGACACAAACGAGAAAATGGTTTTACCCGTCCATTATCATGGCGTCGAGTGTGGTTTCTCCATTTTCGTCTGGACTGCCGCCATAGCCCACTGTTCCGTCGCACTGCAAGCGTTCACACGTGGCACATCCTTTCTCTACAGCGTCTAAAGCGGAACCGTTTTGCTTCAAAATAGACCAAGCTGAAAAAATTGAAAAGAAGAATTTTTTTTGTAGTTTTGATTTTTTTTTTAAATATTTGAAGTAAAACTTCTTTAGGGGCGTTATAAGTGAAACTGCTGATAGTAGTTTAGGTGTGTTTGTATTCTGATTGTGTGAAATTATTTTCGTTTCTGGTTAGAGATAGTAAAATGTGGACGGTCTGTCACCAGAAAATGGTTATGGGCCACCAGAAAATGTCAGTTAGCATCAACTCAAAAACGTAAACATGTCAACTCGGATTGCAAGAGTTAGAATGGAATGCATTATGAGGAATTTTTAATAATAGTTGGATGTTAGAAACTTGTGAGTTTGATGTGTTGTTGCGTAGTGAGGATAAATTTTAGAAGGGAATGGACTTTGTTTTCAATTTGATTGCTTGGTCGCTGGTCACACACACTTGCAATGGGAAAATTTCGTTTCTCACAATTGGCGCGTCCTCATCATTTTATTTTTTTCAGTTTTTCCAGTGCATTTTTTTTATATTTTTTATTTAAAAAAAAAAAAAATGTAAATTTAAAGAGTTTATCCTATTTTTAAATATTTGATGGACCAACAGTAAATATTAATGCATTTGGGGTCTACTCAACTTGTTCACGGTTGCCAGATGGAAATCGAAACCGATCCTGATGTAATGGGGTTGGTAAACAAACTTGGAATGTCTAAATTGAAAAGAAAATTCTATGCCTTCGAATCTCTCCTTTGCACCGACCTTTTTGCGAATACACGTAACTGACAAGCCAAAATGGGATCAGGATGGAAATACTTACAAATTAAATTTTTACTTGAAGATGGTGCATTGCCAAGTGAATTGTGAATTATACAACACACGTAGACAACATTTAAATGAAAGAAAAAAAAAATCCCTTAAGATAACGCGCAAAGCACCTATTAATAGGGATGTTGGGGAATTTGAATGCGTCAAACAGATGTTTGATGGGAGTTTTCCATTACAATCTGTAATAATTTCTTCGTGACGAAAAGCAGATTCCGATTGCGCGCAATACCTATTAAATGTTTTAATTTGCTTCTATCCGTGGAACTTGTAGTTTACAGCACATCGAAATAGCATTTGAAGCTTTTTATCTGTTTCTCCATATCATTAACAATATATCACTTTCCACCATTTCATTTCTTATGCCCTTTTGATTGACTTTTCAGTGTCAGCAGCGAGGTGAGCATGAGGTAAAGAGGTTACAAGTGTATAATTCAGTTGAGGTTGGCTACTCTACCGTCAGTGCACCGTGGAATTTGCTGCAACTGGAGCCAATCTCTGGAGAGATTTTTTTTCCATGGTGCCACTGACCTGCCATCACTCACAACTTGCGTGTGGAGGACGGAGACAAAGCGATGAAACCTTAAGAGAAAAAAAGGAAAATAGTCTTTACTTTTTTCTGTTTTTTTTTTTTCTTTTCTTTCTTTTCCTCCTCCTTTCTTTTCTGTAAGAAAAGAATGACAAAATATGTTGTACACTGACATATCTGCAGCTGCGGATGAATTGCAACTGTTACTACAGTATCATCAATTAATAATTGTCAGAAAGTTACTTTTTTTGTTTTTTGTTTTGGAAAAAAAAATGAATGGTAATTTTGCGATTAATATACAATAGATTAACTTGGACAGACTTTGCATTAATGATTGACAACTATTAGGGGTTTTATGTTGTAGGGTTTATTTATTTTTTTTTTTTGTTTTCTTTGTTTATTTTTATTTTTTTGAAAACTCATAAAAATATAAATTGGAATTTTAAAACGATTTTTGTACGTAACAGGTTTCTATTTTTTTTTTATTAAGGATATCGTGTAGACAAGATTGCAAGTTCGTGTGTTTCATCTTGGTTCGAAGTTTTGGCTATTACCATAATGTTTTTTTAATTGACACAAAAACAGCCTATCAAAATTTGTGATTAAAATTTAATTTTAATTTTTTAATTTTTTAATTAAACAAGTAATTGGGAAAAAAAGAAGATCTCATGACAATCATGGAGTTTTGGAATTCTATATCCTAAAGAAAAATTAAAGTAGACAGTGTTGACCCAGGGTTTGGATCTTGTTCTGTCACATCACTCCTTTCAGGTTTAAACTTAAATTTCATCATTGTGTTGATTGCAGAGCAAATATAAAGTAAAAAAATAACATGGCAAATATTTACCATAGTTGTGGTGTGTGGGATTTGGCATGTGTGATGACATGTTTGTCCTGAATCATTCATTTTAATTTGTTATTCATTTATAATAAGATTAATGTCTATATGTGGATCCATGATAGATATATGCAAAATCTATTTCAGATGTCTGGAATCGTAGCTTGAGGGGTCATGACCATGCCCAAGTGTCAAAACTACAAACACAAATACACAATCCCTTCAATCATGTATCTGGTTAAGTGCACCTGGGTAGTCATCCATAGCCGTGATGTAAAGACGTTCAGAAACTCGATTCAATACTTTGTCTGCATCAGAAAGTTTGGGTTAGCCTAACATTTAAATTTAGTTCTGGATGATTAAGCTACAAAATGATTAGGCTAATGCATTTGCAGCAAAAATTAAAAAAAAACATCCAGGGGTTCCCAACTTGTGGTATGCGTACCGCTACCAATATGCGATAAGTGGATTTTGAATGGGATTTTTGATATTTTGTGGAAGAATTTGATTATTTTGAGAATTTGACTATTTTTTGGATTTTTGGTGTATGATTTTGTGATTTTTGAAGAGAGTTTTGATATTTTACTAAAGTTTTTAATTTTTCGGGGAAATTTTTTATATTTTGAATGGAATTTTGCTTTTATTGGTGGAAATTTTGATATTTTTGGGGAATATGTTTAAATTTTATGGATTTTTGGTGTTGGATTTTGTGATTTTGTGATTTTTGACTGCAATTTGCGGAGATTTTTAATTTTTTTTGGATTCTTGGTGTTTGACCTACTGGTACGTAACCATATTGTACTCTATTAACAGGTACACCATCTTAAAAATATTGGGAACCTCTGCAATAGACAATCAACTGGCCATGCACACAAAGTTGTGGGAAGTGTTCAGGGCTAGCTGTGGCAGTTGTATCTAGTTCAAACAACTGAATTTGAACTGTCTAGTTTAAACATTTTTAAACCAGATAATTTTGAGCTAGCTGCATTTGCATGCAAATGCAGCTAGCTCAAAATTATCTGCGCTAGCCTAATATTTGAATCTAGTTCTGGTTCTTAGTGTGCACTAAGAACCAGAACTAGATTCAAATATTAGGCTAGCGCAAATTTTCTGGTGCGAACAAGGTATAAGAAATGGCTGAGAAGACTAGTTGCATTCAAAAATGTAGTTTAAAATTGCAGTTAAACATTTTTTGCTGTTTAAATGCTGTGCGTATGCACACTGCAACTGAAAGCAGACTAAATAAGCTGCCATTTAAGTTAGATTGAGAGTCGAGACTTTATTCAGTCAAGCAGTTTAAAATGCTGTTTGGTCTAAATGATTTTTCGAATGCAGCCACTGAAAATAATTCACAGACAAGCAGAAACGGAGCAGACTAGCTATGACTGCAACGAAACAGCTATCTACACATCGGGAATGGGCATGTCCACTATGCAATGTTGGAATTGCAACGAAATCGGACATTGTTCATTCAACTGCGAAAAGCCTGATAAAGAGAAAAAAAAGCAAGAAGGAAGACCTAGACCTCGCAGCACCCCGAAGACACTGACCAGGACAAATGTTTGGATGGTCAAAAGGAAGTTTCCAGAATCCAATTGGGCTGCTATCAATTGCCATACAGATGAACTCGAAGAGAACACCCGAAGCTTTAGTGCAAATTGTGGATGGTTGCTGGTGACGGTGACGTCATTTTTTTTAATTTAAAAAAAAATCAGGATTTACAAACTTCATAAGGTGCGTTCGAAACACGAAAGGAAAGTTACTTTCCTTCCTTTAAGAAGACGGAAAGGATGTTTTTTAGTTTTTAGGTCACTGTTAAAGAAAGTCAACGTTAGAAAGTAAATCTCGATCTACTTTCCTGACTTTCTTTGTCACTTTCAAATGATGCTCATGCTCTGCCTGTTCTCATATGGAGGTGCGTTCATCGAAAGTCACTTTTTTGAAAGAAAGTATGAGGGGTGCGTTCATTCGAAAGTCACTTTTTTGAAAGAAAGTATGAGGGGTACGTTCATTCGAAAGTCGCTTTTTTGAAAGGAAGTATGATGGGTGCGTTCATTCGAAAGTCACTTTTTTGAAAGGAAGTATGAGGGGTGCGTTCATTCGAAAGTCAGTTTTTTGAAAGGAAGGAAAGAAAGTCATTTCTGCTTTCATGAATTGAAAGCACCCATAGTTTTCTGAAAACTGACTTAAAATGCCGTAAGTTGCACAACCAGACAAACAAATTGATTTTAATTTGATCCATATTTCTTTATTAATCTGAAGCAAAAAAAAATGAGGAATTTCTGAAGACGTTTGAATCACAGAACACTTGCAGCCAATGAAATGCAACTTTATGCATATCTTACTAGAGTAGAGAAAGGAATAAATTCCTTCATGCCAACTTCATTCTGTTTTGTTTCTTTTCTTGTGAAATTGAAGCATTTCGTCCACCAATTACCCTCAGGTGAGTGTTCATGGATCCACAACCGATTCAACTTAGCCCATTCCCTTCTTAAATTCATGAGCACGAGAACCCAAATTAGGCGAGTAAGTGTGGTTAGTTTTCCTCTCGTCTTCTGGTTATTTTCTCCTGCCTTCTTTCTTGGTTAATTAATTAGTTTCCTTTTGCAGAATTTAAAAGCAAAGCCAAGGGAAGAGTGAGAAAATTAAATTTTTTCTTGTTCTGTTCTGTGAAGAAAAGGGAATAAAAATGCAACACAATTTAAAAACTCATTTAAAACAGATAAATTTTTATCCCAACTTTAGAATGATTTTTTTTGGATTTTTAAATCCGCTTACTGCAATTTGTAATCAAGCTCTTAGCATTTAAACAAATGAAAATTTATAATTATCTTAATGTAAGTCTTTAAATGTTAATCGTTTTAAAGGATTTTCAAAAAAAAGTATCAAAACAACTTGGATTATTGGAGGACAGTCTGAGGGAATATAATGAGCAGCCCAACGTTGTTTTGGAAATTCACAATAATAATTTATTCGAATTAATCCAGTTGTTAGAGATGCAAATTTGTAGATACTTTAATATTAACGTCCTATTGATTTTACGCAATGTTTTTCTTCATTTTTTCTTCTTTAAATGTTTGTCTAGTTTAAACTATGCATTTTGTTGCCATTGACATATTTACTTTTATACTAGCGGCATTTGAAAAGGCAGTTTAAAATTGCAGTTTTGCTATTTTATAAATGGTGTGCGCATGCCCACTCCGAATGAAAGCAGACTAAATCAGCCGCCATTTTGTTAAAGTTAGACCGAGACAACCCTCAGTCAAGCAGTGGATGCAATCATAAAGAAATGGTTAACGTGCAGTTAAACATGTTTTGTTGTTTAAATGTTGTGCGCATGCTCACTACCACTGAAAACAGACTAAATCGGACGCCATTTTTCGTGTTACATTGAGACAAGCAGTTTAAATGTGTTGTTTAAAAGTGCTGTTTAGCCTAAATTGTTAGAAGGCGCATTCATAAAGTAATTTAAACTTGTTTACATTTTTTAAACTAGTCTAAATGTAAGATTTTACATGTTAAATTTGAATGTTTAGACTGGAGGTGCGTTCAATTCGTAAAAGGAGAAGTCATTTATCATTTTCTTCGAAAGTTGCTTATGAATGTGAACGAACGCACGTATGTGCCACAAGTCCGAGCATCCACATTGGCAACTTTAGACATTTTTCTCCAAAATGGCCGCCAATCTTTCACGAAATGTAAACAAAGGAAAAGTGTGCGCTCGCTTGTAGTGCATAAGTCACTCCTAGAATCTTAGCTTGTGTAAGTTGTGATGAAAGTTTCGGCACTTCCGCTTTCTCAAAGGCATTTATCTGTCCAGAATTGAATGCACCTATTGGAAAATGATCGAAGTGAGAATAGCATGTGGAAAGCGAGAAAAAAGTTATTAGCAGCTTTTCTGTATGTTGACAGTGAATGTCACCAGGAAATGGAGAGATACGTAGAAATTTATTGTGAAGGATTTCTAGAATTTGAGTAGAAAAAAAAACTAAAACAGAAAGATCACTTTTTCTACGGTTGCAAATAAAATGACACATGCTTTAAAAAGATGGATCAGCATTTCAAGGTTTCAGCCAAAAATTGTGGAAATTGTTCCATTTTAACAATGGATTATGTGATCATTGCTTGGCTGACTCTACAGCACAGTGAAGCCTACTTTGATCGCTTTCACAAAATAACCAAAAAACAATAAACTATCAATCAGACACACGAAAAGAAAAAAAAAGTTCAAGTTAAGTTGCTTTAATAATAATAATAATAATAATTTGAGCACTACAGTGTGTGGTTTACACATATCTGATAGTGATATGTAGTAAGTGCTCAAGTTCTAATTCAAACTGTAGGGCAGGAACTGAAGCGATAGAGGAAGAGGTAGGCGTGTGTATGTAATAAAGGTCGGTTTAATGGAATTTAAGGCATGTTTTGTTCCATATTACTCGCTATTGAAGAAAGGCATTGGGCGGATTCTCATAGATCAACCTTTTCCCATTTTGTGCATTTAAGTTTTAAAGAATGAAAAGCATTTTTTGTTTGTTTGTTTGTTTGCTAGCGCATAAAACAATCGGTGCGGGGGAAAAAAAATCATAAAAATTGTTTTGTATTAATTAGAAAAGCAAAGTTTTAAATGAAATGAAAGTTTTGTGATAGGAGGGGAAAAAGTTATTTACACCAGTGATGATTTATTTGTTCAATTTTATTTACAACCCCCTGGTGACTACATAGGGAGGGAAAGTATTGTGACATTATTGTAACGTTCATTTGTCGCGAAATGCCATTCCTTCCATCAAGGCCTAAAGGTTAATCATCTTTGAGACAATGATCTTTGTGTTCCCTGCAGCCACAAACATAAAAAAAAAAGAATATAGTCGACTCCACCTCTTGGCATATGTCAAATGACATGGACAAAAGACCATTACAGCGTGTGAGCAGATTGCCCTCTGATGGCACATTGCACAAACATTGCAAACCCACGGCAAAGTCGTTAAGGTATGCAAATTAATTGCATTCTTGTGGAATATTGATAATGACAATCTTCGAGTTTGCTGTAATTTAAAGGTCTTATGAGACGACCAAAATGGTTTCGACTCATTTAACACATGGTATGATTGTTTCATCAATTTTGGGTCAATTTTGTTTTCAATTAAAATGGCAATTGACACGTAAAGAGAATCTCGTGTTAACAGTTGTGCGATCTTCTTGCACGCGTTTGTCTGTCGGGTCTTGCATGATTTGGTCGCGAATGCGAGTTTAGTCGTTATTACGTTATTACATAAAA
This sequence comes from Strigamia transsilvanica, assembly GCA_034701245.1. Classification (NCBI taxonomy): domain Eukaryota; kingdom Metazoa; phylum Arthropoda; class Chilopoda; order Geophilomorpha; family Linotaeniidae; genus Strigamia; species Strigamia transsilvanica. Next base: position 585 of record JAQIXU010001520.1, on the reverse strand, counting down.
AAAAGTCTCGATTGGGAGTTGGGACCATTCAATACGAGAGTATGGAAAAGATTATATAATTTTTTTTTTTCAATGTCTTGTGATTTTTAGGCATCTCGTAATTTGGAAAATCTCATCCAAGAAAATCGCAAGGACTCTTCTTATCCCCATTGGTTTAACATGGAAAGTTAGTAATTTATTCCCATTTGCTTTTTCTTATGTAGACATAATCAAAATGATTGAGGGTGTCCCCATTGTGCACACCTACTTTGTGACTTTCATCGTCTGTAACATGTGTTTACATGCAGGGATGTTTTCCTTTTGGGAAAATGTTACCAATTACTAGGTTTACTTGGATACCGTTTTCCAGATAAGTGAAAACTAGAATTTTATTTTCCTAGAAAAGGAATTTTGTACATCGAATTGGTAAGTCTTTTGTGAAAAATGTTTACATGGTCAATTTTTCAAAACGTAAAATTTGTATTTTTACTTTTCTGCGAAACTGTGACCGTGTAAACTTAATGAACAATAGGCGCATTCATAAAGTCATTTAAACTTGTTTAAATATTTTAAACCAGTCTAAATGTCAAATTTAACATGTAAAAT